>JAGFMF010011412.1:2434564-2458001 GCA_019455555.1 Galemys pyrenaicus
GTTGATCTGCCTGTTCTGCTCCCCGCTCTCTTTGGTGAATCCTCTCACCACCCCCCCACACCTCTAGCCTGTACCCCAGTGCTTGTATGCATAAATAAATAAATCTTTAAAAAAAAAAAATAAGGACATGAGCTCTTGATTTGGGAGCAACCCTAATCTAATCTAATCTCATTTTATCTTCATTACATCTGCAAAAATCCCTATTTTCAAGTAAGATCACATGCAGGGCCTCCCTTGGAGGCGCAGTGGGTTGAGCACCACACTGTGAAGCATCTGCAGCACAGCAGCGTGAGTTCAATCCCTAGCCAGGGAGGGGACCCACATGGCACAGCAGACCTCTCTTGCCTTGCCCGCTGCTCCCCTCAGCAGTATATTTCGGTCCATCTGCCTGTTCTGCTCCTCACTCTGTCTCTGGTGAATTCTCTCACCTCCGACTGTGACTTATGCCCCAGCTCTTGTATGCGTAAATAAATAAATCTTAAAAAAAAAAAAAAAAAAAGATCACATGCATATGTACCAGGGTTAGGACTTGAACATAACTTTGTGGAGAGGAGGGGATGAGTTCAACCCACATGTTTGTTTTTTTCTTTCTCTTTCCCTCAAAATGTCAACCCTGCTTCTCTGAAGCCAGACTAGGCTCCTTTAGTAGGTAACTGCTTCTGGAAATACCTCTTAGAAATACAGTGTGCCCTCATCCCAGACTTATCTACCCCAGGAAAGTTGTATACACCATGGGATTGACCCAATATCTCCAAGTGGAAACCCCACACTACTAGTACTTGCTTCTTGGATTTAATGTACAAATGATACAAAGATTCTGGCATAAAAATAGAAGAAAAATAGTGCGATTAAAAGAATACAGGGTACCAAATCAGAAAATCTAAGTTCTAATTTTGATAGATATTTCAAAAATTTCAGGATTAATCCAGGTCTTCTAAATTCTAGTGTATGTGTTCTTTATTTATCATTTCATGACTAGAAGACTCCACCTGTTACCCAGATTCAATTTTCACACCAAGTGAAATTGATTGGATGCAGCACCTCATTGGAATGAAAATTCTGAAGAGGTGGAAGTAAAGGAAAAAGAAAGAAGAAACAGGAGGAGAGTAGAAACAGCAAAATGTGATGACCACAAAATCTTTTTCAATGATGGTTAAGCAAATACACAGAGAAAAATACCAAATACAAGCTATTTCTTCGAGTGCCCCTAAAGATGAATGGGAAGATGATCTTGGCAGTTGCCAGCAAGTGCTTCAGGCTATTTCAGTTAGCGGGTGAGTCAGACAGGCATAGTGATTTTCCCAGGCTTTCAAATTTAAATGGGAGTAAATAGTCGAAGGCATTTAATTTAGCATGGAGCGTTTCTACCGAAGTTCATAAAAAGAAGCCATTGTGTTATGATTAGGTCATGCTTGACCCACCTCAGGAATGTTTTCGGAGTGACAGAATATTTATTTCTCATAGACGTCACCAAGGTTCAAGAAGATCTGATCAGCATACTTACAAAGCCCCTGTGAGCCCAAAGGGCTAAGAAAAATACTCCCCCTTTTGTAGGCTGTTATTGTTACTCCATCTGTACTTGGCTAATGACGCCCACCTTTCCATTCTAAACATAGCATATGAGAGTAATTAATAGAGCCTAATCAAAATCAAAAGAAAATTCTGCTTTTTAAAAAATCTTGCTTCAGGATAATTTGGGCTTCACATATACTTTGCAAAAAAATTCTTGACTAGAATTTAAGCCTAATTCTAGAGATAAAATACCTTTTTTCCCTCAACTTATAATTACTCAATATACATATAAATTTTAACTTCAAAAATCACTTCGTATTCACGCAAATGGATTATACTTTGGGGCAGAAACACTGCATGTGATGTAACCAAAAAATGTTGATGCCCAAACTTTCAAGGATTTTATTTCTAAAAAACAACATATCAGGTGCACTACATTTAACCCAGTAGCCGCGCAATCACAGACAACACTTGTAACTAACATACAAAAATTAATTTTTTCTCTTCATCTTTGTTGATTTGAAGGGACCTCAGGTAAAAGATTTCTGATGTAACAGAAAAATTTGTGGCTGTGTGATATCACATACGTATTGTTTAGTGAATAAGAATAAATGGGCAGGATTCTTATTCAAATATCAAATTATAAAAAAATTATGCTCTTTTTTTTTAAAATATTTATTTATGCATACAAGAGCTGGGGTACAGGCCAGAGTCCAGGGCGGTAAGAGGATTCACCAGAGACAGAGTGGGGAGCAGAACAGGCAGACTGACTGAAACACACTACTGAGGGCAGCAGCGGGCGAGGCAGGAGAGGTCTGCTGCGCCATGTGGGTCCCCTCCCTGGCTGGAGGCAGGGATTGAACTTGTGCTGCAGTGGCTGTAGTTTGCTTCATAGTGCATTGCTTAACCCACTGCGCCACCAGGGAGGCCCTATGCTCTTTCTTGAAACAGCTAATAAAACTTAACCTGAAGGAAAATTTAGGTTTAACACCATCAACTCACATTTTAATTGTTTCTTTATAAGAATTTTTAGACAAGAAGTATAATTAAGTAATAGGATTGTTGACCTAAAGAGAAACTTAGGAAAAGCTCCTTTCTTTCAAAGCAGTCTCTCCCAGGAAGGGCAAACTACTCTACATATGGCGACTATACACAAATAGGATTAACAATATTGCTTTTGGCTTTATGATAATAATAAATGTTTAATTTCTCTAATCCAAGTTAAAAGGATGTTGCTGGTATTAGTTTGTTAAACAGCGATACAAAATAACTCATGGGAATACAAAATGTTAAGAGAGACCAGTAATGGAAAAATCAGGGCATTAGGAATATTTTCTTTCCAGTGTGATCTATTTCCCCACACATTATCAGTGGATTAAAACACATCACTGGACATTTTGTTAAAAAGAAAGGACCCAGCATTTTCTCCATGTATACTTGTTGGGACATGTCATCAAGTGATAGTGACTTTTGAACTATGAGTCTGATCCAAGCAATCAGACGCCAAAGCCTCAACCCTGTCTTTGGAATGTATGTTCCACCCACTGTTGCCATACCAGAAGCCACTTCCAGAACACGGCCTTGAGAGAGAAGGTGTGGTTGAGACCACTTGGACCATATACAACTCTGAATCTATTAAGGCTCTTTACATAAAATTTTCAAGATTCTGGTGTACAAAGGTGGAAATCAATTTGTCTTATGTCCACCCAAGAGAAGTCTAGTATGGAAGTTTCCTTGCTTATTAAAATCTGCAACTATCAATCCAAAGTAGTCTGCCTCTTTCTTTAGTGTCTCTTTGCCCTCTGTGTTGGGACCAATTTTAAGTTTTACTCTGGGGAAATCATGAGTTTGTGAACCAATGACATTAAAAGAACAGGGAGTGGGATAATGAAAGATTATAATGAATGACTAAAAAAGTTAGCCTGGAGAGTTAGGATGAAGTAGGATGGGGGTAAGGCACCAAATTTGCTAACTGAGCACATGACTTCTGAGGGAGCACTGCCCCAAGGGAGAGGATTTTCTTATGGACACTATCTGTTTGCCACCAGGACAGTTTTTTTCCATCCACCGTTCCCAACAAGATAAGTGCATCCTTACATCAACTGCTCCCATCGATCCATTCATTTACAACCTGTGTCATTCCAGAATCTGTTAACCAGTTTATGATTCTGCACCCACATTCAGCAGTGAGAGGGAGTTGAGGGGCAGCAGTACCAAACCACCAGGCAATTCTTTGACACCAGCTGAGCATCCAACACCTAACACCAGTTCTGACACCACCTACCTGGACTTGGTGTCAGGTCCTGCAGGTGAAGGGCTCAGCCCTATAGGGCATCTCCTCCCCACCTTCATAAGCCATTTGAAAATCTAGGTTGTCACCTGTGAGCCTAGTTACCGTCCAGAGGATAGAGGTTCCAACAACACACTTCTTGGATTCAATTAAAATGCTAGAGTGCCAAAAATGAGGAGTCAAGGACAGACTGGGGACACCTGGTGGGGAGGGGAGGGGGAGGGTTGAGGGGAGATGGGAGCACGAGGGACTGAGGTGATGGTCACTGGTGAGATGGTGATGGGGAACACATGGGGATCACAACTTATGGCAAGTATATGTAAATTTTAAAATATTTTATATTAATAAAAATAAATAAAATGCTAGAGTGACTTACAGAACTTGGGAAACCAGTTTGTTCGTAGGATTACCAGTTTATTCTAAAGAAATATAACTCAGATGCAAGGAATGCATGTGGCTAGGTATATGGGAAGGTGCTCTAAGGTTCCATCCTCCCACTGGGCATGCCACTGTCTCAGAATGTCCCATGATGGCCACACATTCACCAACATGGAAGTTCTTCAAACCCCATCCTTTTGGGTTTTTATGGAGGCTTTTTTACATAGGCATAATCGACTAAGTCTTTGGCCATTGATGACTGAATTAAATCTCTAGCCCCTCTCCCCTCCCAGGAGATAGGGGCCATGTGTGTGGAAGTTCCAACCCTCTAACCATGTGGTTAGTTCCCATGGCAACCAGCTCCCATCCTTTCATTAATATAACAAAAGACACTTTTATGGCACTCATCTCTTAGAAAATTTCAAAGGTTTTAGGAGCTCTGTGGCAGATACGGGATGAAAACAAAATGTATGTTCCTAATTAAAAATTGCTATGTCACTCTAGTTTACTTCATGGCCTATGCCTTTTCCTGTTTCACGGCACCACAGAACTGTCCTTATTGTCAGCAAATTAATAAAATCACTGCTCCTTTTCTTCCCTGCACTTTTCCTGGACCCCATGAGCGCCAGCCTTCCTGGACGAGACACCAGCACCGCACCAAAGGAACACACAGGTCTCTTCCATGATAAGCAAGTTAAAATTCTGATGCGAAAATAAATTGTGAACTACTCTAAACCACAGTAGTCTCCCACTTACCTGTGGTTTCACTTTCCGGGGTTTCAGTTACGAGTGGTCAACCGCAGTCCAAAAATATTACATACAATATGCTATTTTAAAGGGGTGGGGAGCATATTCATATAACTTTTATTACTGCATATTGTTATAGTTGCTCTCTTTTATTATTTGGTGTTGTTGCTGATCTCTTACTCTGCCAAAGTTATAAATTTTATGTTATTATAGGTATACAGAGTTCCGTATGTCTGTGGTTTCAGGCATGCACTGGGGTTCTTGGAGGGTATCACCTGTTCATAAGCAGAGGCCTGCTATAGGGTCTTAAAGGTAAAAATTGCTATTAGGGACCGTTCTCTCCATCATAGGATGTTTGAGTTGGAAGGGAACTTGGAGATGAGGAAACTGAAGTTCAGAAAGATGAAGTCGGCGGAGAATCAGGCGGTGAGCAGGAGCGTGGACACGGTTAGGGAGCCCGTGCAGCCGCCGCCATGTTCACCCTGTGCGCTGCTTCACCTGCGGCAAGATCAAGATCGTGGGCAGCAAGTGGGAGACCTACCTGCGGCTGCTGAGCAGAGTACACCGAGGGGGAGCATCAGTGCTGCCCCCACCTGCTGCTGGCCACGTGGACCCAGTGGAGAAGCTGCTCAAATCCTCTCCCCTAGAGAAGTGACTGTTAACTGCACCCCGCATGGCCTGCCCAGAGCTCACTCCACCCAGCGGTAGGGGACCCAAGTCATGCCATCTCCTGCAGCCACGTGGGTATGTCCTCTGGTCTGGAAGGACCCATCCAGTAAAGGCCTTGGTACAACCAAGAATAAATAAATAAAATAAAATGAAGTCATGCAGAGGTTTCCCTAAGCGAGTGGAATGAGGACGTTTGCCCAAGTCTCTCTCCTTGTCCATGACTGGTAGGGCTGTTAACCCGACAGGACTCGGGCACCAGCTCAATGTGTCATTTTTTTTAAAAAAGATTTATTTATGCATACAAGCACTGGGGTACAGGCCAGAGGTGTGGGGGGGGTGAGAGGATTCACCACAGAGAGCAGGGAGCAGAACAGGAAGAACAACAGAAGTACACTGCCGAGGGGAGCAGCGGGCACAGCAGAAGAGGTCTGCTGGGCCATGTGGGTCCCCTCCCTGGCCGGCAGCAGGGATCGAACTTGTGCTGCAGTGGCTGCGGTTTGTTTCATAGTGCGTTGCTTAATCCACTGCGCCACCAGGGAGGCCCAATGTGTCATTTTTTTAGGCATAACTTGAGATGGATTAAAGAGAAGTAGCTGACTATAGTAGCCCTCACTTCAAATAAAGAAGCACAACAGCTGGTGAAGCTGTAGACAGTGACAACACATTTCACATCTGGGCTTGTGTTTATCCCACTGGTAAAGGTGTTACAGCAGGATTCTGTCAGGTAACCAGGCAGCACCCAGAGAGGAGGTGGGAAGTTCTTTATTTATGTCAGCACATTGTACATCATCCTGCCCAGAGGAGATCTCTCTTCAAAGTCTGAGTCCCAAGCAATTAAGCAACAGAATATTTGTTGTCTAAAGCAAGGGGTACAGTCGTCTGGGATGCATAAATCGGGGTGCGGGTAGCCTTCAGTTATCAATTGCTCCCTGAAACTTTCAGTCTGTAGGCCATGTCCCAGCTTCTGCTAATCAATAGGTCAGCTTGACACTTTACCCTTCAAAAGTGACATCTAAAAATGTCACCTCTGAATGGGACCCCCAACAGAGATGCACTGGAAGAAGTTCAGTGCAAAGTCATTGAGAAATATCTAAATGAAGATGCCTCACATTATTTTTGCCAGGATGGTATCAGCTTCTGGTTCCCCAATCCAGGCTCTATCATATACCCAACTACCCACAAACACTGACAACTCTGGAAGAAAGCATGTCACCAGTGAAAGATGACCGTCACAAGGGACCTTGAAGCAAAGGGTGGCTAAGGAGAGTAGAGGAGAATAGCCCCTCAGAGCTGTACTAAGATATGGAAGTCTCCTGTCAGTAGTCACGAAAATCCTGCCCTATACCTCTCAGAGCTGCTCTAAACAGGCTCCAGATTGCCCCCCTGAGCTCCGCACTGCATTAACCCTTAATTTCAGTGCCTCGCTCTTTCCTTTAGGGTTTTATGTCACAACCATGCAGAGACTGTGTCTCAATGCCCCAGCCTAGTTTGTCACCAAACCCAACTTGCTTTACCCAAGAGCTTTCCTTTGCATTTTCTAGTGTCCCAGGACCACAAGGAAATTCATTTAAAGGGTCAGTGTGCCCTTGGGGAAAACTACATAGATCTGATTGAAAAACTGCATTACACTTAGTAATTGGAAAACAAATAGCTTGGAAGTACTGCTTAAATCTGCCAAGGCAGGGATATAATATTCAGGTACAATGAGTGCAACTGATCCTAAAAGAACATTTCTTTGATCTCTGATCTACTGCTGTTCATAATGCAGGCCTGCAGAAAAATTTAAAGGCTAAGATTGTTTGAATTGATTGTTGCAGAGTACATTTTCAACATATAAAAGTAATGCCCTCTGTAAGTCTCTAGGTACAGCATCTGTTCCTAATTAATAAAAACAAAGCAAAGCTTTAAATTCCTATAAAATGGCCCATTAATCCCAATAAATTGGAGTGGTCCCTTTGACATAGTTTAAGATTACACACACACACACACACACACACACACACGGTTTGTTGCCTGAAGACATACAACCTATGGTATTTGCTTATCTTTCCCCAAACAGAAGGAAGACGCAGCTTTGGGGAAAACTGAGACCACTCAGGCAACTCTCTCTAGTCTTTGACATCAGCATCAGGTGGTTTGTGTGAGATTCTGAACTAGTATCTTCACATATCTGGTAAAGACCTAGAACCAAAGACCTTTGGTTCAAAGAATGCCACCAAGAAAAAGTGTATGTTCCTGGTGTCTGCTGGCCTCAAGTGGATCATTATTTTACCATGATTTCTTTTTTAAAGATTGATTTATTTATGCATAAAAGAACCGGGGTACAGGCTAGAGGTGTGGGGAGAGGGGTGATAGAAGTCACCAAAGACAGAGTGGGGAGCAGAACAGGCATATCTACTGAAATACACTGCCAAGGGGGGCAGCAGTAAGACAGGAGAGGTCTGCTGAACATGTGGGTCACCTCCTTGGCTAGGGATCAAACTTGTGCTGCAGTGGCTACACATAGCTTCACAGTGCTGTGCCTTAACCCCTTGTGCCACCAAGGAGGCCCAAATTTACCATGATTTTTATCTGAATTTTTATTCTTAAATAAGATCAAACTTAAAAATAAGTTGCAAACATGATATAAAAATTTTTTGTATACAAAATGCTAATCCTAGCTAATTCCCCTAATGCTGGCTTGTTACATGACCATGATACAATGATCAGAAACAGGAAATTAATGTTGACACAATACTGTTAACTGATATACAAATCTTGTTCAAATTTTACCAGTTGTTCCATTAAGGTTCTTTATCTGATCCAGAATTCAATCCAGGGTCCCACAATGCATTTAATGATCATATCTCCTAATCTCTTCTAACCCAAGCCAGTTACTTTTGTTGTTCTTTATTTTCCATGACTTTTACAATTTTGAAGTGCTCTAGTCAGTTATTTTTTGAAATGTCTGATAATTTTAGGTTGACCTATAATAAAAATTATGTTTGGTCTTTTTCTCCAGTTCCTGGCACTAAACCCCCAAAACCTGTGGGATTTACTGTCTTTGTTCTGCTAATGAAGTTATTCCCCATCTTAGATACCTTTAGGATTGGGGCTAGTTGCCCAGAAAGCCAGTGATTAGAAGTTTAGAATTTTCAACCCCCCTCCCACCAGGAGCTAGAGCTAGGGAGCTAGAGGGACTGGAGATTGAGTTTAATCACCAAAAGTCAATGATTTAATAATCACATCCACATCATAAAGGCATAACAAAAACTCTTGAACAAGAAGATTCTGGAAGGTTCTGGTTAGGTAAACACATCAATGACCTGGGAGAGTGGTATACCTTGAAAGGGAATTGAAGCTCTGCAACCATAGCACCCCCCAGTATTTGTCCTGTACATCTCTTCCATTTGGCTGTTCCTGAGGTACAGTCCTTACAATAAAACTGTAGTTGTAAATATAGCACCTTCTGAGTCCTGTGAGGCAGTCTAGAGAATTATCAAACCTAATGATGGGCAAGTTATGGGAACCCTCAAGTTTGTAGTTGACTGGGTAGAAATGTGGTGCCTTGGGGACACCCAAGAATTGCAAGAGGCCCTTGACTAGGGCAGTCTTGTTGAACTGTGCCTCTTAACCTGCAGTGTCTGTGCTCACTCCAGGTAATGGGTGTCAAATTGAGTGGAATGGTAAGATACCCAGGTGGTATTATGAAACTGGCACTGAAAAGTGACATTTAGGAGTCTCCTTGATGGTGCAGAGAGAGGGTTAAGTTACAGTACTATGAAGCTATCTGCAGCCACTGCAACATGAGGTGGATCCCTGGCCAGGGAGGTGTCTCACATGGCACAGTAGACCTCTCCTGTCTCACCTGCTGCTACCCTCAGCAGTGTATTTCAGTAGATCTGCCTCTTCTGCTCCCCACTCTGTCTCTAGTGAATCCCTCACCCACTTCTGTGGCTGCAGCCCAACTCTGGTATACCAGCATAAATAAATAAATCTTTTGAAAAAAGAAAAATGACCTTCAGGGTTATTTGATGTCTCCCTGTGATAAATTCAGGTTATGATTTTTTGGTAAGAATAGTACAGAAGTGGCCCTCCCTGGTGGCGCAGTGGGTTAAGCAACGCACTATGAAGCAAACTGCAGCCACTGAAGCACGAGTTCGGTCCCTGCTGCCGGCTGGGGAGGTGATCCACATGGCACAGCAGACCTCTCCTGCCTTGCCCGCTGCTCCCCTCAGCAGTGTGTTTCAGTCCATCTGCCTGTTCTGTTCCCCACTCTGTCTGGTGGATTCTCTCACCTCCCCGCACCTCTGGCCTGTACCCCATTGCTTGTATGCATAAATAAATGTTTATTAAAAAAAAAAAGAATAGTACAGAAGTGATATTGACCCCTTCGTGTCAAGGAGACAGACTATCTCATTACTGGGATGTTAATGCTGACCACTTCTTAAGATGGTATCTGTCAGATTGCAGCACTAAAATTATGATTTCTTCAAACCCATCATTTTTAAATGTTTCCGTTTCCAAGATAAAATATGAAGCTACTCAATTTCTTCCCAGATGTCAAAGTAATTTTTTAATTACCAGTATAAGAAAACAAAAATCCATTAGAGAAAATTCAAGAAATGCATTTGTATAATTAAATACTTGGAGAAAATAGATGAAACGCAGGAAGGAAAAAGGAAAGACCTCAGAGTTACAATTTCAGCAGAATGCAGCACCCACATATCACTGACTGGACAGAAAATGAATTTACCATTTATCTCCAGATCAATCATAACTGATAAATTTCCATTTAAACTGGAAAAGAACAAATCCAAAGCCCCCATTAAACCCAGTATACTTTCTGCGAATGCAGCCATTTATCTTGAATATTCAAAGGAAACATGAGTTGATAATACTCTACCTCAAATTACAGATAATAAGTTTTGGGGATCATTACACACAAATTCTTCCATATGATTAAAAATATCAGGAGAATTTTCTACTTCAGAGGAGTCTATATCTTATCTCTATGACAAAGTGTAAAGCAGCTGTGAGAATCTCCACTCCACCCCCTGATTTCTTGACTAGGGACAACTGAAACCAAGGGATGGAGTGGCGTTTCAGGGTAGACAGACTTTAGGACAGAAGGTTGGGTATGTGGGTATGCGGTGTAGGGAAATGGGTCTTCCACTTCTTTAGGACCTCCCACTCCTGATACTGCTTATGCTGCACTGCCCACCAGGAGGCTCCTAATTCTGCTCTGGCCCCATGCCTGGCACTTCAGATGCTTCCCTCTGTGGATCTTTTACCACCTTAAGAGCTTAAGCAGGTGGCTCCATCTCCCTCTCTTGAGACATTATGGTGGCTGCCATCTTGGTGGAATCAGCTTGGGCCATACATTTTGAACTTGGGTTCTCACCTCTCCTCCCAGCCCTTTGGGCGCCTCTGCTCTTGGCCTTTGGCGGCTCCACTAGGGTACTACCAGTTTGGCACATTTGCCACAAGGAGATGGCTGGTTTCAGAGTTTGATTGGAAGTTGTTATTTTGAAATCCTTCTCTCCCTTACAAATGTTCTCCTCTCTTTAGTCCCTTGGAACTTCTCACTGATTAAAATCTTTTGGCACATTAAAGGTTGCTTACTTTGCTTTTATGCACATGAATCTACAGACATGAACCCTCAGAATGGCAATTAAGGACTTTTTTCCTTAACAGTTTGGAGTCCTTGGCACCTCTTGGTTGCCCAGTAGCTAAAGTCTTTTGGAATTTTGGGGGTGGGGGGATCAACAGGAAACTGACAATCCTACAAAAATAGGCAACATTTATCTCATCCTCTTAGTAATAAACATGAAGAAAATTAAATGATTATCAACAAAAGTGTTAGACACTTAAAATTGAACAGTGATTTTAAAATATAGCTGTAATACTAATACTACACAACAAAAATTATATGAAAATAAGATAAAATATCAGCATGCCATTACATGCAATTGCAATGATTCATTTTTGTGTGACAATGAATATGTTAGCATTCATTTCATCCAAGAATTTTAGAATCATAATAATGAGGATTTTTCTTTATCTGGCAACAAATAACACTAAATGCAGAACATCTTCTCAGAATTCAAACATCAATGGTGACTCATACCTTTTTTGAATAAGAAGTGCTAAATATTACACACTCATTTTAGATACAAACCCTATTACAGACTATGTAGAACAAATTAGAATTATTACCAAACTTTAAGTCTGTAAGTGAACTATTTTAGGGATATTTGTTCAATAAGTGACAACTAGAAAAGGTTATATGCATTTTTAATAATTTTGATTGTGGTTGCCCCACAGAAACTACCAGAATAACCTGTTGGTCAAGAAAAGTCAAGTGCATCAGACTAAAACAATAAGGAGAATGTCATTTTAACAATCTAGTGTCTCAGTTTGGGATAAGCTTTGGAGTCTCAGTTCAGGTGATTTCAGATAGGTCCTTCAAGGAAAGGAACTGGTGGGCATTTTGGGTTGTTGGACATAAGTCTTGAAACAATTGTGGAGAAAAAAACTCTTGTCCTGATAAATAGGTTACGTGTCCAGGTGAACACACAGTTTTCTTGATAAGACTAGCTGTTTCCCTCAATGAGGCAACTATTTGCCTTGATAAACTGGTTTGCAGGAACTCCCTGAGAAGCAAATGATGAATTTAGTATTTGTTGCCTGCAGTTTTATCTTCCAAGGTTAGAATTTCCTGGGGAAAAGAGGTAAGCTGTGTTGAAACAGATAATATGAATTATCAGTAAAATACCTACAAAAACTGAATCTGGACAAAGTAATTTGAATGACCAGTGAAATGGTAACACCACAAATACACATGGAACCTTAAGGGATCACAGCAAGAAATCCATGAAAAAAATGAGAAAACACTCTATGTTATGTATATAAGTTAAACTTGATAGAAAGCATGCAATAGGGCCTTTTGGACATCAACCTTGGGGTTTATTGACAACAATTTTAGGAAAGAGAAGTTTGAAATCATTCTTGAATAAAATTATATAAAAGTCAAGTTAAAGCCGTGAGGACAGAAACTCAATTAAAGAAAGAACAGAATGCTCTCTTAGAAATTGCAGCAATTTTATATTTTTCTGCAACACAAGTTAAGGATATGGTTTAGAAAATAATCATTTTTACATTTATTTTCCCAGTACCAATTTGGCAAAATAACCGAGGTAAAATTGCTGTGATGTGCCAAATGATACAGGAACAAAAATTCACTGTACATGATGCATTTAAAAGTATCAAAAGATCTAATACATTTTTAAGTGAAAAAAATCAATATTGTTTATTAAAAACATATTGATATTACACAAATTGCAGAATCACTTGATACTGACAGTTCTCTCGATAGATGCACAACAGAAAAAGGAATAAGATGTTATCATACACCTGAGAATCTCATCTGTGATTGAAATGATGAAAATTGAACTTCAAATTCAATTTTCTTGTTTCTAGACTAGATACAACACTATCATCTTCAAAGGAAAGTTAAAAATACTGAAAGAATATAATGCCTTTTTAGTGTTATAGATGGCAAATTTAAAACTTTCAATGAACATGAATTACTGCTACCATATAAATACAAATAATTTCAATTGCCTGGTGAACAAAATAAGGAAAATGATACTTATGGGAATTCAACGTATAATGAACTAAAATTCTAAATTTATTTCTAAAATCTACACTTAAAAACTCCATTTAAAATACTGTAAAATATTTGCAACTGTAATTTACAGGACATGCTTCCAATAACTTTTTGTAGCTCTCACAATAAATTCAACCTTGCGACAGTGGTTGCCAAAGGAGAATTTTATAATTCATGAAAACAAAATTTATTAAAGTTATACAATGCCCCGAAAAAAACTGTATTTCTTTAGAAGATAAGACACCGAGACCTCCCTGGTTGTGCAAGGGGTTAAGTCACAGCATTATGAAGCTATCCACAGCCACTGCAGCATGAGTTCTATCCCTGGCCAGTGACCCACATGGCACAGCAGACCTCACCTGTCTCACCCACTGCTCCCCTCAGCAGTGTATTTCAGTAGCTCTGCCTGTTCTGCTCCCCACTCTGTCTCTGGTGAATCCTCTCACCTCCACACCTATGACCTATACCCCAGCTCTTGTACAGACAAAATAAGTAAAATAAATCTTAAAAAAGAAAAGAAGACACCAGACCAAGTAGGTATTGAAACTAAAATAATTATGTCTATGAAAGCAACCTTATACTTATAACAAATTATTCACTCCTACTGTGAATTACTTAAGTATACTAGTGAATTATTATTAAGATAAAAAATTTGCATTTCCTATTATATGCGTTCAATAACTTAATTTGTAGCATAACCTCAGGAGCTATAATTTTTCTTATGTATTTTATTAGTAGTATAAATAATATACTACCTTGTAAAAATTGTACAGGGGCAAAAGAAAACTAATCACACTCAAGGAAAAGATTTTTTTTCCTAATTCACACAAAGGCTGTGTATGTGTGCCAAAGCATGATATGAAAATGGACATTCTTACACAAATAAGACAGTGAACACACACGTCAGAGTTATTACATTTATTAACAAGGGAGCCAACAGGATGATAAAAATCATTCCAAAAGAAAATTTAAGAAATGGATCTTCACAGCAAATGGGGGTAAAGTCATACTAAAATAAAGTTACTTAGTTAGATAAAGTAAACAATGGTCAAATTCCATAAGATAACAGAGCCATAGCCTTCAGGTTTATATATCCTACCAAACAAGAAAATCATTGCATCAGCTCAGCTTTCAGAATTGTAAAATCTCTGGATTGGGTTCTAATAAATTATACCAACAAGCTTAAGTTTCAGGAATCAGATGACCAGAAAACATTCTTAGCATGACATTACTTACCCCTTGATTTATTTCCAAGTTTATTTATTTTGGACATTTTTTATTTACCATGGGCTAGTGGTAGTCCTGTATTTTCACACTGAAGACTTAATACTTGGTTGTATCAAAAGCAAAACAAATTCAAGCTCACAAAATATCAAGGAATAAAGATTTAACTAAATAGTATGCAGTGAGATGAAAGGCAGGGTTACAATGTATATCTCACAAAAAACCTTCATTTTGAATACCCATTACCCCACACTTCTAATCCAGTAGCTAGTCCTCTCACTAACCACCCACCCACCCCATCCCCCACCAACACTCAACACTTTCCTGTTCTCGTCTTATTTCTAGTCCCAAAGGAATACAGCCCTCTGTAGTGTTATAGCCACACACCCAACAACCTTCAAGCAAAAACGGATTTTATGGGACTTCCCTGGTGGTTCAACGGGTTAAGTCACAGCACTAAGAAGATATCTGTAGTCACTGCAGCACCAGTTTGATCCCCAGCCAGGGAGCTGACCCACATGGCACAGCAGACCTCTCCTGTCTCACCCACTGCTCCCCTCAGCAGTGTATTTCAGTCACTGCCTGTTCTGTTCCCCACTCTGTCTCTGGTGAATTCTCTCACCCCCGACACCTTTGGCCTATATACCCCAGTTCTTGTATACCTAAATAAATAAATAAATCTTTTAAAAAATATGGATTTTGGGGGCCTCCCTGGTGGTGCAGCGGGTTGAACACCACACTGTGAAGTATCCACAGCACAGCAGTGCGGGTTCAATCCCCAGCCTGGGAGGGGACCCACATGTCGCAGCAGACCTCTCCTGCTTTGCCCACTGCTCCCCTCAGCAGTATTTCAGTCTGTCTGCCTGTTCTGTTCCCCAGTCTGTCTCTGGTGAATCCTCTCGCTGCCCTGGACTCTGGCCTGTACCCAGCTCTTGTATGCATAAATAAATAAATCTTTAAAAAGAAAAGAAAAAAAATCAGTTTAAAAAAATATATATGGATTTTGTACTGGTACAGTACAGGGCCCAAAATAGAACCCCTGGACATAATGCCTATCTTTAATGGAAGGAGTTTGAATAATGCCTTGCCTTCATCCTTCTTCCCTGTATCATATCACAAATGTCCCAAGTTGAAAAGGTCCCCTCCTAGAGAATTTGGGGGTGAGAAATCTGCATAAACTTTACTAAATTAATTCCGATCTTTCTAGTTATTTCTTCACCATTGACTATCCTTACCTCAAACCTCTTTGACTTGTCAATTCTTTACAAATTTAATATTTCTTCAGTAAAAGATATAAAAGTTTCTTGCTTTGGTCACTTCTTTGGGTCTTCCTTTTCTTTTTTTTTTTAAAGAAATATTTAAATATTTTTATTTTATGCATACAAGATGGGGTACAGCCAGAGTGCGGGTGGTGAGAGGATTCTACAGAGTGGGGAGCAGAACAGAGAAATCAACTGAAGTACACTGCTGAGAGGAGCAGTGGCAAGGCAGGAGAGGTCTGCCTCGCCATGTGGGTCACCTCCCTGGCTGGAGATTGAACTCACGCTGCTGTGCTGCGGATACATCACAGTGCGGAGCTCAACCTGCTGCACCACCAGGGATGTCAAAGGGTCTTCCTTCTCTTGAGAAGGTTCCCATGCACATGTAAAAATTCAATAAAATTAGTAACCTTTCTCCTGTTTATGTGTCTCTGTCAGTTTAATTTCCAGACCCAGCCAGAGATCTTAAGAGTCTTGAAGAAAAATTGTCTTCCTCTATAATACATTAAAATCTAAGATGAATAATGAATTCCAAATCAATTTTTCTTTTTACTGCTACCATTGGTCAAAATTGACCAAACTTGCCTCAAAAAATAAAAACAAAAGCACCATAAATATAAGATAAACAGGCTGACTGTTTCCAGTCATTTCCCAAATACTAACTGTGTTCTATCGCTGTTCCGGTTTTCACATCCACTCAATCCTCACTACAAAGTGGGTAGATAATACTCTCTCCATATAGCAAATTAAGTCATGGAGCCTCAAAAAGGCTGGCATATTACAGATCAGGATAAATAGCAAGAGACTCAGTTTTTCCACTTTCAAGTCTGGAGCTGATTCCTTGTCTCTCAACCTAGAAGTTGGAGCCCCTTTGTTCTACTTGGGCAAAAGCAAGAATTTGTGCTCACTTGAAGGTGTGACTAATTATGAACTTTTTGCTTCTAGTAAGGATTCTCAATCTCAGCACTACCATATTTTTCTTTTTTGCAAGGGGCTGCTCTCTGCACAATAGGATGCTTAGCAACATCCCTTCTTCTACACACTGGAGGCCAAAGCACCCCTCCCAGTTTGCCTGTTCCCAGACACAAGAACCGCCCTAGCTGAGAGCTGTTTTCACTGTATGTGGAATTCCTTTGGACTCTGTACCCATGTTCCCTTCATTCTGTGAAAACACATGGAGTTTTAGACCTGCTGTGCCAATATGGGAAACCTCCCTGCCTGAACCCTCCACTGGGTCCCTCTGGGAACCTTTATTATTTCTTGGAGGGCATCCAAAACCTATTTATATCATCTAGATTCCATGTGCTGGCTCATCCAATCTCCTTGATCAGTGGCTATTCAAGACCAGGGATGAAAATCGAATTGGTTGCCCAAGAATGATTTACTGAAGGCTTCTTAAAATGTCTCCCACAACTGGATTAACTATTTTGATTAATTTGACCTGTCAGTTTGTTGGTAAGGAAGAGGTAGCCACTTAATTTATTTATTCACTTAATTTATTCAGCTTAATAATTTATTTAGATTCACTCATTTATTTATTTTAATGATACTGGGACTGAGATGACTTTTTTTTTTACTAAATTGAACAGTTAAAACAATCAGATTAATAGTGCATTTAGACTCAGAGTGAAATGCAGCCTCATTCTCAGTACAAATTATTTCATACCCTTTATTCTCCAGAGAATAGAGCTGAGTTAATAATCACAGTTTATAGAGGCTGTTTCTAGTCATTCTCTTTTTTTTGTTGTTGCAAAATGAGTAGGATCATTTTTTTCTTAAAATTCAAAAACTATTTAAAAAAAAATAAAGGAGGAACCCTAGTGCAAGACACTGTCTTTCAGGCAAGAGAGAACTCAGTACAATGAGTGTGTTGCTGTCTGTCCATGGTGGATTTCCTGTGTGATGGAGGGAAGAATAAGAGGAGACAGACCAGAGGGTTCATGTCACACTAGATTTCTTAGGAAGCTCATAAAAAGGATTTACTGTATTTTGATTAATCCATCCTTCATCCACCTTGAGTGTCTCCATGGCAACCAGATATTTGTTTCCCAAAGATGGGCTTTCAGACTGTGGAAGGTTCATTCAGCACCATGCAACCCCCCACCCCACCCCCCATCTTCCTGAGAATCACATCTTTGAAATTCAGCTTGCATAGACAACCACTCCCAAACTCTTGTCTATGTTACTGACACCAATGCTAGAATCATTTTATCAATGACAAGACATAATCAATTTTTTGAAGCACTTTCTCAAAGCCAACAGAGACATCTGTTTCACATCTATACCTCAGAACATCAGATTGCTAAAGCTTAGCCTAAAGGAGACTAGCTAAAGAGGTATTGGAGACTTTTAAAAAAGAAAACATGCATTGTCATATGTTTTTAAAGTACTTCAGGATGTCTACCAATTGGTCCTTCCTATATACAAAAAGTCACCTTTCATCAAACAATTAATGATGGCTTTCTCAAAACAGTTATAAAGCACAGTATAATTCAAGGAGTATTAACATGCAAAGAACTTACATCTTATAAATGAGGTTGAATGATTTGCCCAAAGTCTCACACAAGAAATCAAGGGGAAATGAAGATACAGAGACCCAAACGCTCACACGCAGCTCTGCCTGCCCTATGAATGGCCCCTTCCTTTGTTCACAGGACAGCTGCCCAGAGCTCTGATGCTGTGATAATGTAAATTTTTCCTTCCCCTGGAAATAAGAATCTGCTCCATCCTACACCCGCCCCAATTTTTTACTTTTCAATATGGAAAGATGGCACTGGATGGATGGATGGATGGATGGATGGATGGATGGATGGATGGATGGATGGATTCTTTAAAATCTGGAAAACAGATACCATTTTTACTATATATCCCCCAAAAGGTGTTATGTGTGAAATTTCACTTTATAGTCTTCTGTATTTTTTTTTACAATCAGGATTTTTAAAAATTGTTTTTGATTAATTTTGAATCATTTTAGAAAAGGTGAAAAAAAACAAACTCGAAAAAAATCGGTCTTCAAAGTTAAAATACATTCCCAAATAAATCTATTTCTGATGTTAAAAAAAAAAACAAAACCAACTTGACCTTTTATGCAACTGTCATGCAGTAAATACAATTTGCACAACTTCTCTCATTTTATTTCTAAAAATTCACCAAGTGATTTGTAATGTCTTTATTAATGGTTACGATAATGAAACCAGGTTCTTTCACCCATATCATGGAACTAATTTTTTTTTAACCAAAAAAGTGATATTGAATTAGTCTTACACACAGTTTAGGAATCATAACTTGAATTATTGGAATTCATTTGGGAAGCCCAGTCTCACTTAAAATTGCAGCTGTCTGCAGTGTAATCAATGTGATCGATGGCCTTCTGCAGCAGTGCAGAGTGGCTGCTCCTGCATGGCTGGAGGGGCCTCTTTGTGTGCCTGCATGTGAATATTTCTTGAACATTCTGCAACTCTTTCCAACAGAAGCTAGTTTTGAGCCTCCAGTTCAGTTATTTAAGAACAGCCTGTTATTTTCCGATCACCATAGATCAATTCAGATTGCTTGGGAGAAAAATGAAAAAACCTGGTTGAAGACTGATGACTTGTAAATCAGTAAAAATACACAGAAAGAATCCTTGTTTTTCCTGTGGTTCTTTGTCATGTTGTGCGAGATGGAAAAGTTAAGTTTCTACTTGTAATTAGAACATTCACATGCCATCAAATAAGGCAAATCAATACCGGAGGAGGTTTAGGTCTAAATGTGTTTGTTTATTTTTTTAAGAAAATACTTAAACTTCCAAACAAAGTGCAAGCAAATTTCAGGCAATGCCCCCATCCCCACCCCACCGGTCCCAGAATTTCATATCTCCCCTTCTGTTGTTGACGATATTAGCCTGTGCACAGACATAAAGCAGAGAACTTAAGAAATATCCCGAGAGATACGTAACTCATAAATCAAAACATTTTTTGTTTTGTGAATTTATAAATCTAAATAAAAACTGCAAAGCAAAACTAACCTGTGTAGGAGCCTTGGCAGGTGTACCATCACAAAACCTTGAATCGTGGACTTTTTAATTTGGAAGAAATCTTAGAGAATATTTAATCCATGAAAAAACGAGGGGAGGTGGAGGCTGGAGGAACCACCCGGTATTGCAATGTGAGTTAGAAACAGATCCAGACCTCCCTGAAATCTTTCACTCCTGTCCTGCCTTACAATGGGGAGAAGAAAAAAGGCACATACATGACCTTCCTCATATGACACAACAGTGTAATGAAGGGCATATGATTAGCAAATTGAAGAGAGAAGCAAATGAGACTGTGAAGGGTTATGTAATCTAGCCAAGGTTACATAACTACCAAGGAAGTGGAATTTGAACCTCAAATTGTAACCTGAGTGGATTCTATGAGCAGCCACATCTGAGTTCATGCTGTTGATGAAAAGCATTGAGAAAAAAGAATATTTTACTGAAGTTTTGGTGGGGTATCCATTAAGAAAATTCACATTGCTGATCACCTTAGGTAGAAACATGTATTCTTCTTTAGATATTTCTGTTCCTGCACACCAAAATTCCTTATACTCCAAAATGACTGGTTTCTTTTCTATGATGTACAAAGGAAATGGACTTATAATTCCTTAATCAACATAAAAGCAAGTTTTATGTGGAAAGGTTGTATCACTAAGGCTACATACATCAAGATGCTGCTTAAATTTTACAAAAGAAATGGGACCCTTAGGTTATTTCTATTTCTTGATGCAATAAACACAGGAGTTCATGTATCTTTGGAATGACACTTTTGTATTTTGGGAATAAATACCGAGATGTGAGATAACGGGATCATATGGAATTTCTATTTGTAATTTTTCGAGGAATCTCTACACTGTTTTCCCTGATAGCTGCCCCAATTTACATTCCCACCAGCAGCGTCTCTCCTACATGTCTCTCCTACATGTGTTGTTTCCGGTCTCTTGGATAATAGCCACTCTCACAAGTGTGAGGTGATGTCTCATTGTTGCTTTGATTTGCATTTCCCTGTAATAAGAGATGATGAACATCTTTCATGTGCCTGTTAGCTGTCTATATTTCTTCTTTGAAGACGTGTCTAGTCAGGTGCTCTGCCCTTTTTTAAAATCTAGTTGTTTTTTGTTTTTGGTTTTGATGTTGAGCTGTATGAGTTTTTGTTTTGTTTTGTTTTTTTCAAAGATTTATTTAGGCAGACAAGAACTGGGGTACAGGTCAGAGGTGTGGAGGCAGAAATCGAGAGGATTCACTAGAGATAGAGTAGGGAGCATAACAGCAGATTAACTGAAAATACACTGCTGAGGGGAGCCGTGGCAAGACAGAAGAGGTCTGCTGTGCCATGTAGGCCAAATCCTTGGCCAGGGATCAAACTCGTGCTGGAGTGGTAGCAGATAGTCTCATAGTGCTGAGACTTAACCCCTTGCACCACCAGGGAGGCCCGTGTGTGTGTGTGTGTGTGTGTGTATGTATATGTGTGTATATATATATATGTATTTACGATTTATTTTTAATTATGTATACAGGAACTGGAGTGTAAGTCAGAATTTCGGGGTGGGGTGAGAGGACTCACCAGAAACAGACTGGGGAGCAGAACAGGCGATCTACTGAAATACACTGCTAAGGGGAGCAGCAGGTAAGATGGGAGAAGCCTGCTGTGCCATGTGGGTCAGCTCTTTGGTGGAAAATCAAACTCACGCCATAGTGGCTGGTGATAGCTTGATAGGGCTGAGACTTAAACCTCTGTGCCACCAGGCACCTTTTGTATACTTTGGATATTAACCTTTTATGCAAATAACTTCTCCCATTCAGATGTTTTTTCATTATGGTGCCAGTTGCCTGGTTTGTGTGCTTTGGTTTCCATTGCTGCTGGACTCAAGTCCCCGAAGACATTTTATAGGCATATCCCTATGCTTTCTTCTATATATTTATGGTTTCAGATCTTACATCCAAATCCTTAATCCAGTTGAATTAATTTTTGTGTGTGGTGTTAGGTAGTGCTCTAGTTTTATACCTTTGCATGTGGGTGTCCAGTTTTCTAACACCATTAAGTAACTTTCCCTGCTCCATGGTGAGTTCATGTCTCCTTTCTTTAAATCATTAGGTACATATTTTAATTTTCAACAATGAACACCTGAAACTTATGTACTGCTATAATGTAATATTGCTTCATTAAAAAGGTGGGTGTGGGGGGATAGTGGGGAAGACAGAACCAAGCTAATAAAAACAAAGAAGCAAAATAAACCCCCAAGATGCCAACACAAGAGTGCACTTATAAAGCCCAAGCAACAGATGCTAGTGGAGCCAGACTAGCTCACAGATTTCTAAGAATTTGCTGTGAGGTTTTAATGCTGGGAAACAGAGATGACACCTACTCAGGAAGAAGAGCTGGAACCATGCCCACTGCACGGAGAGCTGGGACAGGGCTGTGCGCACTGGTAACCTAAAAATTAAGAACTGAAATGAGGGGCAATTAAGCTTTTATTTGGGTTAAGAAATGGCAATCTGGTGAGCACAGCTTCAGGTAGAAATCTAAATGAGCATGCAGATGGGGTAAAAGTTGGGAACTTTGATGGGAAGAGGAAGATGAGGTGAAGGGGTTAAAGAAAAAAGTTCATTAGTGTTAACAAACAAACTATTCTTGGTTACATAGTCTTTGGTTACTGATTCTATCCTTTATTCTGACAAAAGTCCAGTTTTTAGGACTTGTGATCAGTCTACTCTTCCAACCAACAGTTCCTGAAATAATTGCCATTTGGCCTATTTCAAAGGTCTCTGGCCTCAAAAGAATAGACAATAAAGCAGATTTTCTACTGTGGCAACTCCCACCCCATTTTCGAAGTGGCTTCAGCTATGTCAACTATTCTAGGGGTTTGAACCTCTGATCTGACTCTGAAGAGAACATTGTTGAAAACAACTTCTACAATGAAGTTGGTAGATGACCATAAAGGAGAATGTTAGGCAACCCACCAACTGGGAGAAAATCTTTGCACACAACATTACTGACAAGGGACTTATCACACAGATTCACAAAGAACTAATTTGACTAAACAAAAACAAAGTGAACAATCCAGTCAACAAATGGGCAAAACAGCTAAAAAGGCAATTCTCCAAAGAGGAAATGCAAATGGCCAACAGGCATATGAAAAAATGCTCAACTTCCCCTGTAATCAGAGGAATGCAAATCAAAACCACTATGAGATACCACCTCACACCAGTGAGAATGGCACATAACAAAAAAAATTAGCAACAACAAATGTTGGCCATTTGATGTGGAGAAAAAGGAATTTTACACTGCTGGTGGGAATGCAAGCTGGTCCAACCATTATGGAAAGCAGTATGGCAGTTTCTCAAACTACTAAGAATGGAATTTTCATATGATCCAGCAATCCCACTCCTAGGAATATATCCAAAAGACACAAAAACACTGATTCAAAAGAATACCTGCACCCCTATGTTTATAGCAGCACTCTTTACAATAGGTAAGACCTGGAAACAACCTAAATGCCCAAAAATAGATGAGTGGATCAGGAAGCTGTGGTAAACATACACGCTGGAATACTATTCAGCAATCAAAAAAGATAAATGACTCATTCATAGGAACGTGGATGGAGCTGGAAGGGATTATGCTCAGTGAAATAAGTCAGAAGGCAAAAGAAAAATACCAGATGGTTCCTCCCCTAGGAGGAATATAAGGGAACCAA
>JAGFMF010011412.1:2458051-2478594 GCA_019455555.1 Galemys pyrenaicus
AAAAGAAAAATACCAGATGGTTCCTCCCCTAGGAGGAATATAAGGGAACCAAATAAGGATCAAGGAAAGGAATAAGAACAATAATAATAATAATAACACAACAAAAACAAAAAGACAAGGACAAACTGGGGATAGGGGGAGGAGAAGGGAGAGGGTTGAGGGCAGATAAGAGCACAAGGGACTGCAGTGTTGGTGCACTGATGAAGTGATGTTGGGGAATACATGAGGATAACAATTGATGTCAAATATATATAAATAAAGGATAGAGAGAGAGAGAGAGAGAGAGAATGTCAGGAATCTATGGAAATCTTTGGAAACTGAGACACGGAGTGATTGCCTCAACTTTACTGAAAGGCATGAACTCTAGCAAACTACTGATGGATTTAATTACACCAAAGATTTCTGGCATTTTCTGGGGTGCCTGAGTCTGGGTGTCTTGTGCCTGATGGCAGTAGCCACCTCACTTCCTGCTAGAGGTGTGAGTTGGGGGATGGGGAGGGGGTGGCATCTTGCTGGGAGGAACCACTTTCTTGGTAGAGGCAGGGAGCTGAGCTGGAGCCATGGCCAGTACAGTGGTAGTAGCTAGACTGACCTCTGCTGTTGCAGGATTTTCAGGTCATTATAAAAGTTTTTGCAAGTCATAAAGCATACAAAGCCTCAAATAAAACAAGTTTTTCCAAGTCTACCAAAATCTGCCTGTGGTAGAGGCTATCACACAGGTGGGTTGAACCTGGCACAACAAAATGAGATTCAGCAGTAATGCTAGATATGAACCCCTAGCATTCGATAAAGGAAAAGTAAGATGCTCATGGAGGAATTACGCTTTTAAATCACCCTGTCAAAGGAGGGTCACTTTATAGAGCAGCCCAAGTCAGTGAAGCTAGAGATTTACTAGAAGGTCAAACAAAGCAAATATATGTCATCATCCAAAATACATACAAACATACATAATAAGATAAAAAATTTCTGTTCCAGGAAAGACACCAGTGGGAAAATCAGTAGACAGAAGGGAGTTCGTCAATGTATTTTTGGGTATGTGGAAAGGAAATGATTAAACAGTATATCTGTTGTCTTTTGTCTCTACTGGGGCAAGAGGGATGGAGGCAGAAAGAAGGTGGGAGACTGGGTCTAATCTCCTTGTGAAAATATTAATAATTTACAGCACCCTTATCTATGGAAGGCTGTTTAGCAGGGGATATCTGGTTGGTTATGGGTTCCCAAGGGTAAACAAACCAGGAATCTATGAATTTATGGGCATGACTCAAGGGGAAATGCCATATAGTGCATGCAACATTCTGAGTATAAAAATGGAGACATCGCATGACTAAGCAGGTAAAATATTGATTCATCCCATTTCTACTGAACTTGATCATATGGTTAAGGTGGTATTTGCCAAGGTTGTCTATTGTAAGATTACTGTTTTTCCCTTTGTAATTAGTAAGTGTCTTATAGAGAGTTCTTAAGGACTATGTAAATGTCCTGCTAGTCATCAGAATCTCACCCATTCACTTAACCTCCCTTAATAACTGTTCCCTAAAATAATTATACCGTGGCAATTGTCTATGAGCAGTTTTCCAATTGAATCATTTGTTCTACATTTTCAGTTGGCATTCTGATGAGAGGAAGACCTTTTTCTTTTCCCTCCATTTTGACATATTTATTCACATGTTTATCTATATCCACAAGTGCTCATATATTTAACACTTAGTTTATAACCTAAAATTATTATTTATTGTGGTATCAACTCACCCCAGATTTAGCTGGAGGATGTTTTGCTTTTACAGTAGATATTCCTAAGACCAATTACATAGAAGTTAAAAATAAAGAGAAAAGTAACAATGTTCCTAGCACGGTATTCTCAAAAAAATATAAAGCAATACCTAGCAGATTAACTAGGAAGACTCAAATAATCAAAAAACTATTGAGAGTTTTTTAACAAGATGTACTCTGAATCTGATAGATGAAACTATTAGGAATATAGACTATGCCAGTAAAATAATTAAAGAATATGGTAATATAAAAGATATTCTTTTTTAAGAACCATAAAACACTTTGGAAATTTTAATAAACAATAAACACTAAAAAATTTAACAAACATTTAATAAATAGTTTTAAATAAACAGGTTTGAATATGTGAAGAAGAAGCAAACTTATATGACCCCAAATATACAACTTTGGTATGTGGATTATTTTGAATCAAAGACAATAAAGATCTAGTGACTCAGGGAGAGTTTTGTGGAATTTTTTTTAATCTCCCTAAAAGATTTTGATAAGAACCTATTTCAAGAAGAGATTTTTTACCAGCGATAACTTTTTACATCAAAAAGACCTATCTGCAGGCCTCCTTGGTGGCACAGTGGGTTAAGCAATGCACTGTGAAGCAAACCGCAGCCACTGCAGCACGAGTTTGATCCCTGCCACCCGCCAGGGAGGGGAACCACATGGTGTAGCAAACCTCTCCTGCCTTGCTGCTCCTCTCAGCAGTGTATTTCAGTCTATCTGCCTGTTCTGCTCTCCACTCTGTCTCTGGTGAATCCTCTCACCTCACTGGACTCTGGCCTGTACCCCAGCTCTTGCATGCATAAATAAATAAATCTTTAAAAAAAAAAAGAAAAGCAAGACCTATCTGTTTGGCATGGCAAACATTTGCTCTTCTCCTCTTCCCAAAACTGTCTGACTCCTCTTTGAAGCCCCACACTCCTCCCCCTTTCTCTTTTGCTCAGAGTGGCAGAGAAACCTCAATGACCTGACTGTTGGGAGTTTCTTATGCTGGGCAACCGCATTCATGAAATTGACTGTTTTCTCCTGTTAACCTGTCTTGTGTTGATTTAGTTGACACAAAGAACCTATAAAGGAAGAAGGGGAAAGTTTTCTTCTCCTGTATCTGGAAAAATAGAAATAGTACAAAGAACATCTCGAAAGCCTTTGCTCAGCTTTACCTATATTTAACATTCTCACCTATTGTAAACATTTCACCACCTTTGCTTTGTTGTTTTCTCTGTGTATCTACAAAATTTTCCAAAATCATTTAAGGTACACACATTGTGAATATGGTTATTTACCCTTAAAATGCTCTAGTATGTATTCCCTAAAAATAGGGATTTTTTTTTTATATTCAGTTTTAGGAAGGAGGGACAGTTTTCCCTTCCCTTCTTAATTCATGGGCTGGCCAAATATTCAAATTAATATCAGAGAATTTAGTGGGAGAAAAACAAGTTAAATTGCGCACAGCTGGGGAACCTACATTACTGTGGACTACAACTCACTGAGGAAAACTGAGGGCATGTGTCCTGAGTTAAGGAAGCTTCCAGGAGAAAGGACAGGGACTCACTTGAGAAGGTGACGCACATAATGAAGGGCAGGTGCTTTAAAATTAGATGTTTGCCATCTCGATAGGTTTCTCTGGTAGATTTTTTTTTCTTTTTTTTTTTTTTTTTGGTAATAACTAATTCTAGGCAATACCCCCAGTTTTCATTCTTCTAAGTAGAATAGAGGATAGTAAAAGTTTCTTTTTAGACTGCAGGGCAGCAATTAATTCATTACAAAATAATCTGCTGGTTAAAGTGGTACATCTTGGGGAGACCTGTTCTGAACATCTTGGTGATGCCCATGGCGCACCTCCACACAGCACCTGTATAAACTTGTGTTGATACTGGACTTCCACCATCTACATTCCAACTCTGTCAGTTGACTTCATAATATCCTTTGTAGCATTTTTTGTCCTTCTAGCACAGCATCTAGTCTGGGTTAGGTAGCATTTAGATGTCATTAACTTTCACCTCCTTCGATCAAATTTGGTCAAAGTGCGATAGGATTTAACTGCCCCCAAAAAGCATAAATATTGTGAAACTAAAAAATAAAGCAACACATAAGCTGTGATTTGAAAGGAAAAACAAGTTGAAAATATTTTATACCTAAAATAAAAACAAAACTTCCTCCAAACCCCACAACATTTCAAATTTGTGATTTATACCAAAATTAATGCTGTAAGGGAAGTTCATAACTTTAAATTTATAACTAATTTGAAGACATGAAGAGGAAAAAGTCAAATTTCAAGTTAGATAATAAAAGAGTAACAATAAGGAAACAAATTAACTAGCTAAAATAAAAGTAGGGGGAATGAGAGCATAAATATCACTAAGGAAATTAGTGAACTAGATAATGAAGAACAATGAATCAATACAGTCCAAAACAGATTTGGGGAACAAAAACCAAACATAAAGGATAACTCTCTACATGGTACCAGCAAAGAAAAAAGTATAAACAAACAATTTAATAAAAATTGTGACATTTTGCACCAGCAAGAGGTTAAGTATCAGCGCTATGAAGCTATGGGCAGCTACTGCAGCATGAGCTAGATCCCCTGCCAGGGAGGGAACCCACATGGCACAGCAGACCTCTCCTGTCTCACCTGCTGCTCCCCTCAGCAGAGTTCTTCGCTCAGTCCTCCTGTTTTGTTCCCCCACTCTGTCTCTAGTAAATCCTCTCACCCCTCCATACCTCTGGCCTGTACCCCAGTTCTTATATACATAAATAAATACATCTTTACAAAAATTGTGACATTTTATATGCATTTTAGAGTTGTAAAAAAATTATCTAATAAGTGTTCAACCTTAGATGAAATGACAACTTTTTAAAATAAAAAAAAAAATAGCAAGCTATGCATTTGACTGAAAAAGAAGCGAATATCAAAGAAGTTGAAAGGTAATCAATTTCCCTTCCTTACTTCAAAGAAAACTGTTTCAAGATTGAAATTTATGTTTTATAAGACTTTTTAAAATGCATAATCTCTATAGATATAAATGTCCTAGGGAATAAAAAAATATAATCCTATCTTGATGACAAAGAAAATAAGGACAGTATAATTTTACTTATTAACATAGATGCATAAATCCTAAAACTGAAAAATTTAAAATAACATCAGATTCTGTTGTATGATCATTCCTAATTGTTTTCAAATTCTGTATCTTTGAATTTGCCTACTTCTCAAAATTCACTTGTAACCCCAACATCAATACTCAGGGGCATTCACAGACAAGGGCAGAATTGCAAAATATTTGTGTTCCTTGCCTCACAGGTTCCCAGCTGAGCTTGAAGAAGGCAAACATTCCACCTTCTATTTGCTTTTATACAATAAATAAGCTCTTCGCAGTCCACTTAATGTCACATTTTTGTGCTTTTTATAGGTGATTTTGCCATTTAAAATCACCATTAGCACAGTGCTAAGGTCTATCTAGCTTTCTTAGTTCAAGTTTGTGATTTGCTTTAGGAAAAATATACCTGGATTAGATACTTTGTTCAGGCATGAGTTAGAGGTCAATGTTAATGAATCAACAGTATATATTAAATAATGTGTCTTTAGACCAAAACACACATAAAACAAGGTTAGATATTGACTGATCGACTAAAATGTGTCCAGAGACTCACAAGAACATAAGTGGGCATTTCCTGGAGGAAAAGTGATTGATTATTTGCTAACTCAGTACTCACAGAGATTTTATAGACCACAATTACTGTGAATAACAAGAAGTGATTCTATGTATAGAATTTTTGTGTGTACAAAACAAGATAATCATAATCAAGTAAAGTTTCTCTCATGAATACAAGGATGTTGTCAGGGAGGAGAGGAAATGTGTCCTTCCTCTCTGGATTCTTCTCAGGTTGGTGTAGAAATGAAGTTGGCATCTGACAGATTAGTGAAAGAAAAAAACAATTTAATGACATGCATATGGGAATTTTATATAGATGTGGATTCTTTCAAAGCCAGTGGGGTAACTGAGGGTTTATACCCTAAGCTTGAAATGGGATAGGGGTCTGGGACTTTAAAGAGAGAGAAGAGTGACACATATGAGAAGAGAGGGGATTCTTGTGCTAAGGACTAGATACTCTGTAATTAGATATTTACCTGCTTTAAAGACAGGTTTCTCTGATAGGTTATTTCTGGTCAACTTTCTAATTCTGGGGAATACACCCAATTTAAAATTTTCTAGATTACTGGGAGTGGTAAAAGTTACTTGTACCCTGGATGGTGCTGACTGAGGAGAGTTTGAAATAATCTTAATGAAAGTGCAAAAGCAAAATGTAAATAGGGAAAAGATATCTGAATTACTGTTGCCTTTGGTGCACCCTTAAATCATTAGCATTTCAATTCACCTAAAAAACCTTAAGCAAACCTCCAGCACCCCTCTGAGTTTCTCTGTTGACAGATGACTCAAGGATATAAGATCCAGACCACCTGCTCTAACCAAGGCAACAAAAAAAAATTCCCCCAAATGGTAATTAGTATTAGGGGGATAACAGCAGGAACCTGCAGAAATTCAGACTTTTCTTTTTAAAGACACCCTTATACACAATGGAATACTACTCAGCAAGCAAAAAAGATAAACTAATGACATTCACAGCAACATGGATGGAGCTGGAAGAGATTATGCTCAGTGAAATAAGTCAGAAGGCAAAAGAAAAATACCAGATGGTTTCACATATAGGAGGAATATAGGGGATCAAGGGGAAAAAATAATAACAACAACAATAACCAAAGGGGGAAAAAACACAACACAACAAATCAGAGACAGGATGTAGGGGAAGGGAAGGGAAAGGGATCAAGACAAGAGTGGGAAGAGCACAAAGGACTATGGTGCAGGTGCACAGGTGAAAATTCTTTGGGGACTACACCCGAGAAAAGAAAGAAAATATTGTAAAAAAAAAAAATTGAATTAAATTAAAAAAAAATTTTAAAAAGACATCCTTATAAAAACCTGACTTTAGACCCCAATCTCTCATGTTTTGCTTGCTATTGTTACGAGGCTGAAAGCTTGGTTCTTGGCAACATGAGGAGGTCTATCTGAGCATCTTGGGAAAACCTTTTCTTCACTGGTCAACCTAATGCCATCAATGTTGTATACCATGTTTGATTTTAAAAGGTAAAATCAATACAGTCTTCTTTGTAGATTGAGATAAATGCATTCAGTAAATGTCGATTTTTACTTCTGGTAAAAGTTCTCAGTCAAGTAGGAACAGAAGACAATATCTTTAAACTCATCAATGGTTTGGGAAATACTTATGAAAGAATTAAAGTCTAGAATAACACTGAAAAATAAAAGGGGGGATACCTAAATTTACTACAGAATCATATGACAGTATGACATATTGAACAATAAATAATAAAAGTTATCAGAAACATGCCCAACTAGGATAAAGACTCAGTGTTAGAGAGATGTCAAATAAACTTGAAAAACAACATAAAAATGGATAAATGGTGCTGGGTAAACTGGATTAACATATGGGAGAAAATAAAAAGTAAATTTCATTTTTATACCAGTAGGAGGAAATTTCAAAAACTATGGCTTAATTATAAAAATTTTCACTTAAAATTTTCAGAAAAAGGGAGCATCCCTAGAGGTATAAGGGTTAAGTCTCAGCACTCTCAAGCTATCACCAGTCACTGTGGTATGAGTTCAGTGCTCAGAGAACGAACCCACATGTTGCAGCAGACCTCTCCTGCCTCGCCTGCTGCACCCCTCAACAGGGTACTTCAGTCAGCCTGCCTGTTCTTCCCCACTCTGCCTCTGGTGAATTATCTCACATCTACCCCCATACCCCACACCTCTGGCTGATGCATAAATGAATAAATCTTTTAAAAAAATGTTCCAGAAGAAAATTTTTAAAATACTTTTGCAACTTGAGTACGTACACACACACACACACACACACACACACAATTTTAAAGACCCATACATATATATTTTTATTTATTAAAGACAAAGAATTAAGCAGGCAACTCACAAAGAACATATCAAAAGATCTTCAACCTTTTTAATAATAAGGAAGTCCAAAATGAAACAATAAGATATCAGATTGACCAAAATTAACCTTATAGATTCAAGGGTTTATTAGAATAAAACAGGAACTTAACAAATTGCTAGAACCTGTTTGAAAGTTTACTATAAAAATAGCTATCAAGTTGTAATTAGCATTTCCTATCACCCAGAAATTTTACTTTTTAAAGTAAATACTAGTATAGAAGTGTATACTAGAAGACAACAAATATATTAAAGTGTTTGTAACAAGAAAAAAGTATTTTCAAACAACATTATTAGTTGGGAGATGTAAAAATAAATTTTGGCATTTTTAGAGTGGAACACTGCATATGTAGAGTACCATTTTGATGAGAGAATCCATATGTGTCAGTAGATCTCAAAAAGACAATGTCAAGAAATACATGCAAGTTGCAAAAAAATCAAATGCATAGTATGATGCCATATGTCATTTTAAATTTGTGAATACAATACACATGTACAAAAAAGTATATCAGATTTGTAATGGAAAGATATGAAGGAGTGGAGGGAATAATGTAGAATTCAATGATATAATATCCCATTTCTTTTACATAACTTGGAGAAAAATGACAACCATTAGCATTTCTTAATTCTAAGCAATGACTATGAAGGTACTGGTTATATCGTTTTCTTCTGTTTTTAAAAAAATAATAAAAGATTGAACACTAACGTCATACATGTTTAACTGGAATTGAACATAATAAACTTGTCATATCATTAAAATCTAAAGCCCTTTTGTTAAAATATCTAAAGTAGATCCAAGATGGAGTTGCTCATGCTAAACCCCACATCAGCAAACCAAAACTTAGTTTCTATTCTCAATTTTCTTTTTTTTAACAGGTTGTGTTAATGTAACTTTACTTTTTTTTAAAGATTTATTTTTATTTATTTATGCATACAAGGACTGGGGTGTAGGCCAGAGGTGGGGGGGTGGGTGAGAGGATTCACAGAGAGAAGTGTGGGGAGCAGAACAGGCGGATCTACTGAAATACACTGCTGAGGGGAGCAGCGCGTGAGGCAGGAGAGGTCTGCTGCACCATGTGGGTCAGCTAACTGGCCAGGGATCAAACTCATGCCACAGTGGCTGGCTGACTATCCCCCTGGGCCACCAGGGCGGCCCCTCTATTCTCAATTTTCTCAGAACAGCAAAACTTAGTTCAATCAGTGTGTGCCTGCTCAGCAGGAGTCACCTGGCCCTACTCCAAGACTTCCCTTTGCTGCATGGAAGGGCAGTAACCCTGCATAACCAATCAGCAAATGCCCAGAATAACTTCCCTGTTTCTGCTCGCTTTGGTTTATAAAAATCTCTCTCCTTGTACTATTTGGAGCTTCGATCCCTCTGCTAGATTGGATGCTGCCAATTCATGAATCATTACTTAAAAGCTTACTAGATCAGTAAATTGTGGAAATTTTTCTTTTAACACTTTAGAGCTTGATCTTTTTTAATGGCATATCCATATGATCAACTATACCTCAGTACACTTTGATGGACTTATTAGTAACAGGAGAATTCTCATAATTCATAATATTCAGTGAATTTATGGCAAAAATTAAAATGTTTATTTTGTACATCAGAATTTAGTAAAAATGTAAATGTGTAGACAAGAGATTAGAAAGAAACACAGTTCAACCAAGGGTTATATTTTACCTGGGTGACAAATTTTCAAATTTTTTATCTTTGTAATTTCTATTTTTCCAAATAGAAGACATTTTAGAATAAAAGGAATATGCTTTTTGTAAGTTGGTTTCAAAAAAGTTTTCAAGATATAGATATTTTATTAATGAGTTTGTTTTCTATTTTCTTTCATGACTAGCATTTTACTTTTACGTGTAAATGATTCAAGAATTTAAGACCAGTTCTTAAATAATATTTTAGACAGTTCACCTTGATATCTAAATATTAAAAACTTTCAAAATAAGGATCCATTCCAGAGAGAAGGCCAAGACATTATCCACTGCAAATGTCTGTCTAATCTTGGGACCTTAAACCTTCTATGGCTTCCTGAGTGGTAGAGAGAGCCAGAGCACAGCAATAATCCTGCTATTCACTTGCTCTGGGTAATGACCATCTGTTGGGGATAGGGAGGAATGGGGATAGGGAGGAATGGCAACTTCACTGTCTTGGTTTGCATGACAAAGGAAGGTCACAGAAAGTCAATACAATTGAGAGCAACTCCACAGATGGCAGAAAAGATCAGCAAGAAGCTGGCAGAAATGGCTCAAAATTTGACTTCAGCTTTGTAAAGAATTCTCTTTTGGAAATTACACTGCTCCAAAAGGTTGCTACTTACTTATAAAATATAAGTGAAATTTTAAAACTACACTCTTTATTATGGGCCTAGCTTCTTTTTGTTGTCTCTACATGGAGGAGAGGGATGAAAGAAATAAACAGAATATCTTTTTCTCCTTGGATTGCCACAGCAAAAAGTTTAATCGTATTTTTTATAGTTCATTTTCACCAAGATCTAAAAGTGTGTCCCAAAGGACACAAAAACATTAATTTAAAATGATATCTATCCCCCTATGTTTACTGTAGCACTATTTACAATAGGTAAGATATGGAAACAACCCAAATGCCCAAAAATAGATGACTGGATCAAAAAGATGTAGTATATATATGTAATGAAATATTCCTCAACAATCAAAAAAATAAATAAATAAACTCATGCCATTCACAGCAACATGGGTGGAGCTGGAGGGGATTATGCTAAGTGAAATAAGGCAAAAAGAAAAAGAAAAATATCAGATGGTTTCAGTTACAGGAAGAATGTAGGGGAACCAAATAACGGATCAGGAAAAAAAAATCTAACAAGTTAAAAAACAAAATTAACAGGCAACTATAAATTAGAGATAGTCTGCAGGGGAGGGACAGGAAGAGGGATCAAAACAGGGGTGGGAAGAGCACAGGGACTATGGTGATGTGCACAGGTGAATTGGTGGTGGGAATTCCATGGGGACTACACCTGAGAGGAGAAAGTATACATTGTACAAAAAGGAAGAATGATGTAAATATATATATATATAAATATAAAACAAACAAAAAAATAAAGATGGTGGTAGTTTGAGTCATTAGAAGGAAGACTTACTTAGCTTTCTTAGGTATCTCCTATGTATATGATATATGCATGTTATGAAACTTGTTTGTTGTTCTCTTGCTAATTTATTTTTCATTACACAACAATGGAGGGTTGAGAGAAAATTATTCCTCCTTCCCTGCAACATGTACTTCTTTATTTTTTGGTTGACCCCTAGGAGTCTCGGGTTTCGGTTTTCTTTTTTTTTTCTAAAGACATTTATTTATGCATACAATAACTGGGGTACAGGCCAGAGATATTGGGGGTGGTGAGAGGATTCACCAGAGACAGAGTGGGGAACAGAACTCGCAGATTGATTGAAATACACTGCTAGGGGGGAGCAGCAGGTGAAACAGGAGAGGTCTGCAGTGCCATGTGGGTCACCTCCTGGCTAGGGATCAAATTTGTGCTGCAGTGGCTGCGGATGCTTCAAAGTGTGGTGCTTAACCCCTCTGCACCACCAGGGAAGCCCCTGCACATGTACTTCTACTATTATTTTGCTGATGTTGCTAAAAGAGAGAAAGAGAGCAGAGGCCAGGGTAAGATAGCTGAGAAGGGGCAGAGGAGGAACCTTAACCACTGTTATACCAACCAATTGTGGTCATGTTTATGAAAACTGCTAAGAAGATACTTATAAGAAGAACCTGGAAGGATGGTCACAGACTCAGTCTTGATAGTTAACAGAAAAACCGTCAGCACCCAAGTAAAGGGGCACCCCAGGGCCCCCAAATGTGCACACTTTAAAGGAGTCTGGCCATCCTTGCACACAAAGGCAAAGGAGACTCTTAGCATGAAAGAACTTTAATGGAACTGTCATATATGGAAAGGGAAGAGGAGAAAAGGATATCCAAAAGCTTGCTACAAATCTAAGGCACCTTCTGGCAGGGAAAGAGGGAAGGGGTTCTGAAGCAGGTCTTAGAAAGTTGGAACAAAATCAAAGTACAGGATCTCCCTGCTGGCGCAGTGGGTTAAACAACACACTATGAAGCAAACCACAGTCACTGCAGCACGAGTTCGATCCCTGCTGCTGGCCAGGAAGGGGACCCACATGGCGCAGCAGACCTCTCCTGCCTCCCCGCTGCTGCCCTCAGCAGTGTGTTTCAGTCAGTCTGCCTGTTCTGCTCCCCACTCTGTCTGGTGAATCCTCTCACCACCCCCAATATCTCTGGCCTGTACCCCAGCTCTTGTATGCATAAATAAATAAATCTTTAGAAAAAAAAATAAAATCAAAGTACAAATCAAGGTACCATTTGCCATTGTCAGTCTCCTTATGTGCCTCTCACCCATGTGTCTCTTTCAAGTCCCCCAAGTTCTAAGTGGAAATCTAAAGCCAAGAAGCAAGCAAGTCCTTCTCCACATGCCTCTTCCTATCACTGAACACATGCGTTCAGTGTCACATCGCTTCACCTGACCACTCAGTCCCACACATCATTAAGTGGGGCAGGGAACATGGTAGTTCCCCTAACAAAATTATCATTGAACGTGAAATGAAAATAAAGGGCAACAAACAGAGACTATCAAAAATTTTCTCTTACTTTCAGCTTCGAGATTTTCTACTTCACTTACCAGATTTGGGGAAAAGGAGTATGAAACCTAAAAAATAATTTCATCTATTATCTCAGATCCAGGATCAAAAACCTCTTGTTACTATGCTTAATGTACAAACATCCATAGGAGTAAGAAAAACTTGTGGCATGGGAATGGAAGACAGAATAAGACTCCTATAGAAAGAACATAACATAAATGCCTGAACCAAAATACAATGACAGTTTATACAAAGGAAGGCCAAAAACTATTAGAGTTTTTAAACATTTATTCTCTCTTATAAAAAAATATGCCAAATGAAAATTTTTTAAAAATTCTTGCATTGATTTATCTCTAAATTGGTAGAAAACTAACATACCCCATATTATTTAAAGTAAAAATGAAAATAAAAAGGGTCCCTGCAGCCCTGAAAACATTACTCTGAATGAGAAAAGCCAGACAATAAAAGACAATATTGTATGAGTCAACTTACATGAACTTTTTAGAATAGGTAAATTCGCAGAAGCAAAAAACAGAATAGAGGTTACCAAAAAATGGAGGAAGGGAGACTGGGAAGTTATTGCTTAATGGGTACAGAGTTTCTCTTTGGGGTGGTTAAAAGTTTTGGAATCAACCATGATAGTTGCCTAATGTGAGTGTAATCAATACCCCTGAATCACAACTTAAAATGGTTAAAAAGCAAATATTATGTTACATGATAACATTAAAAATTGGGGTTTGAAAAGGTCCCACTGCACTGATTTAACTTTGAAATGTTAAATGCACAAAAGAGCAGATTCTAAGAGCATCTGAAATCCCAGAAACACCACTACAGGTAATGTCCTTAAAGGGAAGTGGTAACAAACTAACAGCCTGAAGAAATTCTAGAAACTAGAGTCGATCTCCAGTTCAGAGACATTGGAAGACATTCAAAGGTTTGGAACCTTCAGGATTCTGCCTTGTCTTATAGATCTCTTACTTCCTGGTAACAGCATACAGCCATGTAACAGAATAGAACCTAGCAACCAGCAGACACTTAAAGGTCTATTTAGTGGGTTATCTAGAGTTAAAGTTCTCTCATGCATTCTTTCAAAAATACTTATTGAGTGTCACGCACTGGGAGTTTGACTAGACATTGGACGTCAAGGCAAACACAACTCTGACTGTCCTGCAGGTTCACCATCCACAGGAAGAGAACTGGGTTGCTTGGCAAGAAGATTGAGGCAGTATGGAGAGTCTGAGAAGCCCTGGGAAAATGTTTAACTGGAGCAGATGAATGCAGTTTAGGTTCTCTGCAGAAATGCCATCCAGAGAAAAGGATGGAACTTGGTTAAGGGGAAAGAGTTTAATGTTAAGAATCATAACTTGATCCAAAAAGCAGATCCTAAAGGGTTTTAATTTCCTGGGGCACAAAGTAAATCATCCCATACTCCTCTGGGTTCTTTTACACTGGCAAATAATCAAATATCAAACAGATTGATAAGAGAAAAAGCCACAGAGAAGATTTAATAATGACATGTATACCTCCTGTATACATGGGAGAGACTCAACATGACTAACTCATCTATGTTGCTTTAGAGCAATCTTAAATAGCTTAGGTGAGACAAAGGAGTGGGGAGGTAGGGAAACAAGAAATTTAATTAGGGTGTTTATTGGGGAGGTACAGCAACCAAAAGGTATGTAGATTTATTTCTGCCCTCTCTATTGACAAGAAATAAGGAGATTAGGTCTTTTTGGGACAGACCTCCACAGAGAGAAATTTACATATAAATTAATATAGAAAAGCAACTTCTATTCAGTCTTCAGACACCCTCCCATAAAATAAATCTCTTACCAAAAAAGACATCTTTTGGAGTAGCAGAGTTTTGACCCCTGACAGATTCAAGGGAAAAAAATAAGCAGATTTGTAACCCTCTCTGTATTTGCCAAAATATTAGTTAGGTACACCAAAATGTTACCCTTGAGATTTCACTTAACTTTACTTACTAAAATTAAAAGATATCTTTTTAAAAAATCTATTGCTTTTCATACAATAGGTGTATGAATTTTTTAATAATAGAACAATCAATTAAGCAATTTTCATTATGAAACAATAAAGAAAGGAGGTGGAGAAGGAATAGAAGAATGGAAAAGACTGTAATGGTGTTATCTAAAAAGGGGAGGTTCCATGCTCCCTGACCCACCTAGTGAAGGGTGGAGCTGAGCCGGGAAGAGACGCTAAAGCGGACTTGGGAGAGAAGACTTGGGAGAGAAGACCTGGAGGAGGCATGTGGAACAGAGGGACACGTGAAGAAGAAGCTGCACTTGTTTCTCGACTGTAATCTTGCACCAGAGACTTTGGGGACATTTGAAAGATATGTGGGTGAGAGATCTGTGGGGAGGCTGACAATGGCAGCTGTTACCGCGATTTATATTTTGATTTTGCTCTTCCACACTTGCCTGGTCCCTTCTGCCCCTTTCCTATGGTTCACCACCAGAAAATGCTTTAGACTTATGGCAACTTCTCAGGTGCACTGGCCCCACTCTGGGCCACCCCTGTTTGGCTGGGCATTTACCCACCAGATGCATAACTCTCAGTATTTCTTTGGGAAACTATCCTTTCTCCCCCTCTCTTTTTTTGCTATTCACACCAATTCTATTAAAGTTCTTTTCTATTAATGGTCTTGTGCACTAAGGGTATGTTTTGTCTTCATGTGATAAACGGCAGACACTAATTAGAGGGTGCAAGTTTGGGGGTGTTGGGCTGCCCCTAAATCAGTCCACTAACAAGATCACTCTGGTGCAGTGTGAAAAGGGATTCAGGAAGCCTTCAAAATCTATATCAGATCATGCTGCTCTCCTGCTCAAGATCCTCCAGTGGTTTTCCAATATAAATCTATTGAGGTTCAAGTCCTGGGACAGCATACATGTCTAGGGGCTGATCCTGCCCATCTCTAATAGAACCTCCTTACCCTCTGATTCCTTCTATGCCTTACAGAGTGCCAATCACTCTCCAAATCTTAGCTTAATTCACTTCTTCATTGCATTTATGTCTCTGATCAAGTATAACCATGAAGCATTTTCTAGCCACCATTCCCTGTAACGCTACCTTCTTCAACTCTCTTTATTTTTGCATCACAGCACTCATAGCACACCTGATACTATCGTAACTATTTATCATTGTCTTTATTTACTATCAGAATATAAACTGCAGGAAGACCCAGTCCCCAAAATTGTGTCTGGCACTGAAAACGTACCAGTAAATATTTGTTGAATGAATAAAATAGAAGATCAGGCTAGTGTGTTTACAGTTCCAAGGGTCAGAAGGCACATGACCTTGCAACCTAAAAACCAGAGAACTTCCTTCCAACTTATTATTATGTTTTCAAAGAGACACTTCAAAGATCAGAGTGGAGTGGTAGCCACTTTCCTCCTCAAAGAAAATTTCAGCATTTTACCTTTACAAAGCATCCAAAATGGAAATACCCTGTGAGTTGTTGTATATGTGGGAGTGGAGTTTTAGAGGCAATTGGGACTCATCCTCATTTGATGTGAAGGATAGGACTCCCCAAGAGTCCCAAATGGATGACTTTGGCATGTCATTTGGCATGTCACAAAAAATTTTCACCACTTTCTTAACTACCTAGAAGAATGAAAACTGGACTCTTACATAGATTTAGGCCTTTTACCAGAAAAAAAAGATTACTATCAAAGAAACTATCTATATGGCAGGGCAAACATCTAATTACAGAATATATTATCTTCATCATATGAGTTCTCTCTCCTTGTCATGGGTGTCCACCTCCTGCTCCTTGAAACCCCAGGCTCCTATCCCATTCTTTAGCTCGGGATTCTTTAGCCCTCTCTATCCCACTGTTTTTCACATTGATGTGGATTCTCCATATGTATGTAATGTGATTAAATTTGTGTATTATAATTAAATGTGTTTTTTTCTCCTACTAACCTGGTTTATGTTAATTTGATTGCTTGACCAGCCTGAGGTCTTAGAAGAACAGGAGTAATTTCCTCTGCACACCTGCAGTTCTATTATATGTCAGAAACACAAAATGGAATTTTCCCCACTTCTGAATTACTTAAGTCAGTAAAATATTATTTCATTATGCTCTGTCTAGTTTGAGATTTCAAGTTTAATTATAATTTTTATGTTGGTTTGTTTTTTAAGTATGAAAATACATTTGCCTTTCTGTTTTTGTTTTTTCAAATGGAATCATTCAGCTCCTATTTTCAGAAAAGAAAATAACTGCTTTCCATGATAGAAAAGAAATATCTCTCTTTCAAAAAGGATTATACAAATTGGTGTAGTATTTGCAGTCCATGAGGAAAGAAAATCTATTTTCCTTGCTAAATATGTAGGTACTCCCTGGAAGTTATTAAGAAAGAAAAGAAGTTTCTCATTGTATTCAAAAAAACAAGGTAGGTGGGTTCCCAGCAGTTATACTGGAGTCACCTGAGAAAATTCAACTAAGATTCTCATTCACTCTACAATTACTCAAACCAGAATGATGCTGAAATCCAGAAATATGATCTAAATATGTGCTGCCAGTTTCTATCGGGACAAGGAGTGCACATGCTTCATTAAGTTGGACTAAATGAACTTCTTGAATGGGTTAGCCAAGTCTTCTTTATCACTGAAACAACCCTAGCTTTCTGTAGATAAAATAAATTTTAAAAAAATACAGGAAAGAAGGAAGAAAAGAAGTGAAAGAAGCTTTTGCTTTGGGAACAAAGATGACATAGCCAACACCCTACAGGATCTGGAGCTGAAAAGAGTGTGAAGGATATGGATAAAGGAAAAGAAGAAGGGCACCATCGAGGCACCCAGGGAATGTGCAGGAGAAATAGCACTACAAGGGAACGTGTTGCTCTTACAGCTTCACCCAGGGTCAGTGTTGAGTCTTCTCTGGGCAAGAAACTTCTTTCCCTCAATATTTATACCCCAGGAGCTAATCAGCAACAGGAACAAGTTAATCTGGACACAAGGTTTTAAACACTGCCTTCTGTATTCTTGGAGACTTCAGGGTTCCCATAAACCCAGTGGAGTCTTGGAAGATTATTCTGAATTATCAATCAGCATAGCTCATCAACTATCCTTATAGGAGGGAGACAGAAGGATCACAATCAGAAAGAGTGTGACTTGCTTATGGAAGCAGAGATTGGATAATGAGAAAGGGGCCACAAGTCAAGGAACACAAGTGTCACTAGAAGCTGGAAATGGCATGGAAAGAGATTCTTCTGTCAGAGGTTCCAGCATCTCTGCCAATACTTTAGCCCAGTGAAACTGATTCTGTAAGAGAACAAATTTGTTTTAAACCATTAAATTATTGATAATTATTATAGCAATAAGGAAAAAAATGATATATTTTTCATCACAAGAAAAAAAACCTTGTTAATTATATATGGTGATGAATGCTAACTAGATTAATTGTGATAATTTCACAATATATACGATTACTGAGCCACTATATATATATCTGAAGTTAACATGCAAGGTATCAAATATATTTTTTTAGAAAAGGAAAAAGAAAATACAAGATACTTCTTCCCTTTTTAAGACTATAACTAAGAAATGTACAGTTTACTCATTATGACTTACAACTTATATTAAAAACTTTTTACATGAACATCAAAAAGTCATGCTCAGAATGTCATAAACACACCATAGAAAACTTTGGTGATCATGAATATGTTCTTGCAGGAGATGAAAGGAGATGATCCCCTACCCTTCTTTAGGTTCTTCTTAGACTAGTTGAATAATCAAGTTAATTTGGTTTTGTATATGTGGGGAATTCACAGAGACTAGGAGTCCTATGAAGAAAAGGTAAAATGAAGTGTATATCCTGAACTAAGTACCATGATAGGGATGGTGGAGGTGGAAGAGAGGGACTAAAAAAATTAAGATGTTTTCCCTATCACATAGTTTATTCAGATAAAAAGGTTATTTCTAGTGATGACCTATTTCTGGGTAAGACCTCCCCCACACTTTTCATTTGGATAGGTTGTTAATAAGACTGATAAAACTTTCTTGTGAGCCTTCAGGGACTCATATGCCAAAGTGAGACTTCTTGAGGAGATGAATACTCACCCTAATTCTAGTTTCATATTTGTAAATACATGTCAAAATATCACTAGAGTCACCAAATCTCTTTAAGTGTATCTCCCTTCTGTATCAAGATCACCAAATGTCTTTATCTATTATCAAAAGAGGAGACAGTAACTTAAATCTGCAAAGCAACTATACTCTTGTTTACTCTGCCTTTCCTGGTAACCTGTCCAACCTTCCCCTTTCTCCAGCACCCATTGTTCTTAAAATGTTATTCAAGAAGGTGGCTCAGGTCATTTTGTCAATTTACTCCATTTTACTGGGTCTATCACATGTATACGAGTCATACATGTTATTAAACTTTATTTTTCTTTTGTTAATCTGTCAGTATAGGGATATCTTAGTCAAGAATCTACAGAGAACATTTTTCTCCCCTACAAGTTCTTTTTTTTTTTTAAAAGATTTATTTATTTATGCATACAAGCACTGGGGTACAGGCCAGAGGTGTGGGGGGATGAGAGGATTCACCACAGAGAGTGGGGGGAGCAGAACAGGCAGATCAACAGAAGTACACTGCTGAGGGGAGCAGCGGGCACAGCAGGAGAGGTCTGCTGCGCCATGTGGGTCCCCTCCCTGGCCTGGGGCAGGGATCGAACTCGTACTGCAGGGGCTGCGGTCTGCTTCATAGTGTGTTGCTTAACCCACTGCACCACCAGGGAGGCCCTACAAGTTCTTTTTTTAAAATAAATATAAAAGTAAAAGTTTGTGATTAGAAAAAAAAGTTATAAAAACACTTCTAACACATAGATAATGAGCACATGTCAAAGTTTTAATTAATTCATTAATGAGGGAACCAGCTGGGTGAAAATGCAAGTTTTAAAAGGATATGAAAAGTGGATTATTGTGTGTGTGTGTGTGTGAAATTTTGACATAAATAGAGCCATTTTAAAGGGAGCCAGGGCAACAATTTCAGAGGAATCACATCACATGGACTAGTCCGAACTTCCAACATTGCAAAAGGTTAACAAAAACAAGAAAATCCTGTTTCTCTGAACAAGAAAAAGGACTGATAAAGGTAAATTTTTATCTAGCTTTGTCTTGTGACCTTTTCACCTGATCGTAACCTCATCCTTATTTTTCTTTCCATAAAATCCCCAGTCTTTTTCTCTTCTTGGGACACATTTTGGGTTTCTACCTGAATGTGTGCCCTGAATTGCAAGCTTTTTTTTAAATCACAAATAATTGTAATATGCCTTCTGTTTTGTGAGTTTTAGGTTAATAAATGAAAGAATAAATGCTAAAATAAAGATTCCTAAATTCAATGCAAAACTGAAAAACGAGCTAAAAGGCAATAAACCCAAATCTTTGGGGTAATCTTTTCTGTAAACAGAAAGAATAACACTTTGTCTTATCAATTTTCTACAAGTTAATTGGTAACTTGATAGAATTGTAAAAAGACTAGTTCTAAATTTATCTGCATGGTAGCCTCAGAGACTGAGAACCATGACTTCCTGCCTAATTTCCACATTTTTTAGTTCATTTTCCTGAGCACTAATGAAAGAACACAACAATATAAGCCATATACTAACAAAATATTTTCTTCAAATAATTGCTTCTTGGATGATTTTGACAGAGTCTTCACTCCTGCCTGGTAAGGAGGATGGAGGATTTTTTTCTGGCTAGAGAATGATTATTAGTATAGGAGAGGCTAATACAAGATGTTCCACTATGGTATGTCAATTATTTTGAGCTAAAATCAATCAAATCCTAGGAAGAGTTCATAAGCTTCCCCTTTATTGCCAAAAGAATTGATAGAAGAGTTGTTCCAAGAAAGAAGTTATCATTCTACATTACTAAAACACAATAAGCGCTAGATATGGTAGACAGGGAGGAACCTAATTATTTTCCTCTCTCCCATTTTCTTTTATGTCTTCCCATAAATTACCTTTTTTCCCTTAGAAGTCTAAAAACAGGGCCTCCCTGGTGGCGCAGTGGGTTAAGCAACGCACTATGAAGCAGACCGCAACCACTGCAGCACGAGTTCGATCCCTGCTGCCGGCCAGGGGGGGA
>JAGFMF010011412.1:2478693-2497378 GCA_019455555.1 Galemys pyrenaicus
CTCTCTGTGGTGAATCCTCTCACCCCCCCCCCACACCTCTGGCCTGTACCCCAGTGCTTGTATGCATAAATAAATAAAATCTTTAAAAAAAAAAAAAAAGAAGTCTAAAAACACTTAGTTTTCTTAGTCCAGAGGTACACATACCCTCATTTTGTCTGGTTCTCTTTGGAATATTTAATACTTAATATGACTATGCAGATTCTCCATACATAATTAAATTTTTTTTCTCGTCAATCTTTCTGACCTTACTCTGATTATTAAAAAGTCAGCCTAAAAGAATCAATAAGGAAAAGGAGAATTCCCCCCTGCCCCCTCAGTTTAACTACTAAATGAGATGGCACCATCATATCAGATATTTTGACTTCTGACTTGTTCTCTCTCTATTCACTTGCTCTGGGGATGCCAGCGGTCATGGCTTGAACACCCACATGAAGCAGTTTTGTGAAGATAAAGAACTCCACATGATAAAGAACTCAAGCCTCCTACCAACAGTCAGAATTACTCATCAGGCATATGAGTTAACCACATAGGAAAGCAGATTCTCCCTCTCCAAACAAGTCTTCAGATGACTGCAACCCCAAACAACATCTAGACTGTAACTTCATTAGAGACTCTGACTCCACAAATTCCTGGTCCCTCAATCTTGTGAAATATTAAACACTTATTTTTAATTTAGGCTGCAATTTTTAGAGTAACATATTAGGCTGCAATAAATAACACATTCTTTATTCCCTTTCCTACCACTAGCTGCTCCAGGGTCAGATTAGAGGAGGAAGGATAGAGAAGATGAGAATCAGAATTTAATTAATTATGATGAGTTATTTTAGTCTGACTGCTACTGTAATTTGGTTGGTGGTATTCCCCCAATACTGGCTTTCTTGCTGGGAAGCAGGCTTTGAAATCTTTAAGAGTCTTTAAGAACTTCATATCAGGAATATATGGTCTAGTCATTCATTGAAATCCCCTCCCATTTAACAACTGCTATGGTGGTGGGACTCACAATCTCGTATTGCTGAAATTCCCTCACTATGAAGATTTCTCTCAGGGACAGGCTACTTATATGATCACCAGAAGCCATTTATTATTCATTAATGTTCATTTAACCTACAGGAAACACATGCAAACTTTTAATGCATGATATGTGAATCTGTAGGCAGTCTTGTATGACCTTCTCCAGAGGAGAGAAGATACTCCCAGATTCCAAGGAACAGGTAGTAAACTTTCCCAAGAAACTTCTCACCATTCTATGCACCAAGGTCCCCACCAGAATAAGTTCAAGAGACTTTCAGTTCATCAGGCACCCACCAGTGGAGGAAATGTCCTTTCCCTCTTCTTGTAAATACTCCTACCCAGTCCATATAATTTTGTTGAATCTCTCATCTGTTGGCTTGGAATAGGGTGAGTAATCCTACTCTTTTCTGGTTTAATGTGGAGAAAGAGATCCTCAAAATTAGTCTGTGTGGAAAATTTGCAGGAGCTGGAGTCCTAGTTTGTCTTAAGAAGAAGGTTTTACCTTCTACAATAATGTTCTTCACTTGTTGCTCTTGGTCCCTTGTTGGTATGTGAATTTAAATATAAATGGAGGGCCTCCCTGATGGCCAAGGGGTTGAACACTGTACTGTGGGGTTTCTGCAGCCACTGGAGTTTGATCCCTGGCCAGGGAGCTGACCCACATGGCACAGTAGCCCTCTCCTGTCTCACCCACTGCTCCCCTCAGCAGTCTATTTCAGTTGATCTGCCTGTTCTGTTCCCTACTCTGTCTCTGGTGAATCCTCTCACACCCCACGCCTCTGGCCTGGACCCCAGCCCTTGTATGCGTAAATAAATAAAATCTTAAATAAATAAATATAAATGGAGTTGAGGAAAATGGACATTTAACTTAGTATGTTTTACTATGTTTGTATGAGGATCCAAACTGGATACTGGGCACATTTTAGGAAAAGCATTGTCAATTTCAAAATATATAATGTATTAAAATATAAAGAAAAATTTCTCCTAACATCATTCTAAGTTTTTTCACTGTTAAGTATTCAATATAGATAATTTCAATCAGGAACAAAGACCCATCTACAAAAATGTTCATAGTACCAACAGACTGGAAATACCAAACATTTAACACTAGGATATTGGTGAAATAACTTGGGGGGCAGCCATGTAATGGACTGCCATGGTGCTTTCAAAAACAATTTTAACCTATGTATACTGCACACAAACATATGTGGCTAGATTGTTAGATTTGTTTGTTCATTCTCCTTTCCAAGTAGCTTTGGAAAAGGGGGAATCTGAAAGATTTTAAATCAGGCAAATCTGGATTCAAATCCCTCTCAGTAAATTAATCACTGTTCACTGATACTCTATTAATTGCTATTTGGAGACAGTAATGTTTATTCTGAAAGATATTTGTCAGGATAAAAAAATGAGGTAAGGTACTTAGACCAGTATTTGGGAAAATCAACAGAAGCAACTAGAACCAATTATTACGTTAATAAACATATATAGTGTTTTTACATAGCTGAAAATAATGTAGACTAAATTTTGAAATTTTATTTTTTTATCTAAATCTGTTCAAAAATGTTTTTCATGATAATCATACTTTTCATTTCAATGACCATAAAATACATTTTGATACTTTGTAATTTATAAGTATTTCTCTATTTCCTAAAATTGAGGGAATTCATAGTTGTTTTAAGACTTATTTTCTTGCAGTTTCTATTTTTGTACTATAAATATCTTCATACATACAGCTATCTTATCTTACTTGAAATTTCTTCTCTGAGATAAAACTCCAATTGTGAAAATACCAAAGTGGGTCAAAGTTTTTGAATATATTTTTGGCTCTTCATATATAATCCCTACTGGATTGTAGGACACTTTTGAAATTATTTGTCATTCACAGGAGACCCCTCTGCTAGCCATCATTTTCTGGCTCAGTTGTACATTTGGCAGGAATAACTGCTGAGGGCAGAAAGCACCACCATGTCATTATTGGTTTGGTCTGTATTTGAGGATAAGTTGACCTTCAACTGTGACTGGAGGCATCAGATACTGCCATGGGGACTGTAGTTCTTTCAGGGGAGGACATGAATGCAATAGCTGCAAGCATGACACCCTGTTGGTGAGGGCGCTAGAGATGCCATCAACTATCCCTATGTAGCTAGAGTGACAGAGGAGGAGAGGTAAGAAACCGAATTGGAGATGCAAGCAGGAACCAGGTCATGCAAGGTTCCTAGACTTCCACATGTGCTATGGAACAAATTGTGCCCTCCCTGCCAAATTCATATTTGAAGTCCTAATCTTTCATGGGGCTGTATTTGGAGAGAAGATCATTGGGAGTCACCTAAAGTTAATTAGTTATACATGGGGATTACAATTAATGGCAAGTATATGTAAATTTTAAAATATTTTAATAAAGAAAAATAAAGTTAATTAGTTAATAAGTATGGGATCTTTATTCCATAGAACTGGTAGTCTTCTAAGAAGAGAAAGATCTCTATTTCTCTCTTTTTCCCTCTCTGTACACACAACAAAAGAAAAGCCATGTGGGGTTTTAGCAGGAAGGTAGTTATTTGCAAGCCAGGAAGAAAGCCCTCACCAGAAACCAAATCAACTCACATCTTGATCTGGGACTTCCAGCCTCCAGAACTATGAGAAAATAAATTCCTGTTGTTTAAGCTACTCCAGTCTATGTTATTGCAGCCCAAGCTGATGAATACAGCTTGTAAAATTAAGTCATTGAAATCTGTAAGCAATGAAATGATGGATGTGATGACAGAGTTGCTATGATGAAAGCAAAGGGGCTTTGGGGAAGAGTCCAGAAAATGAAATCAGGAAGGTGAGGGAGCTCTAAATTTTGCAATACCATGCAAAACTCTTATAAGGAGGGCTTGGAAAAATAATGGGATTTCACTCAATGGTTGATATAAATTACTCTCATTGATGGGACTGGACAAGAAGAGAAGCAGAAAGAATGGTAATCAAGCAAGAAATGATACGACATGGGCCAGGGTGGTAGCAGTGGGATATGAACTGTAATCAGACCTTACATGCATTGTGCAAGAAAAACAGGTTTTGCAAATGGGTGATATGTGAGTCATGAGAGAAAGTGACAAGTTGAGAATTACTCTAAGGTTTTAGTTTTGAGCAACTGAAAGAATGACATGAGAAAAGATGAAGAAAGCTTAAGTGAAGAAAGGATTTTTTTACTGGAAGGTAGGACAATTAGTAGTTGAGTATAGGTTATGTTGAGTTTAGGTGCCTATTACATCTAAGTGAGATACTGAAAGGGTTGATGGGTATGAGTTTGGAGTTTGAAAGGGAGATGTGAACCATTTTTATAAATTGGTCCATTGATGATCTGAATTAAGCAGTTCAGTTGTTAGAGTCATAAGTTCACCAATGGAGTTAGGATAGAGAATAAAAGAAAGCCAAGGAACAAACTTGAGACACTATTATTTTCAGTCACTGTCCCTCTCTTCAAACCCAGTCAGAGCAGTAGATCCCTGGAAACCATTTGGTTCAACATCACTCCAGTCCCATCCACCCTACATCTACTCTGATGGCCTATTTGACCAATCCAATTTGGGCGAACCAAGTTCCCTGTGACAGGAAATTGAAAATGAGACTGAAAAGAAATTCTCCCCACCACAAAAGTTTGAAGTCTTGCTATATAAAATCTACAACACATAAATTTGAGGTGCATAAAGGAAATACTTTATATTCTCTATATACTGTATAAGGAAGTAAAGAGGAAACAAGGGAGATGTGTACAAAAGGAAAGGAGGTATATAGAGTGTAAACAAAATCTCTTTCTCTGTATTTTTGTATGACATCCCCTTTTTACACCCAGCTGAGGTTCTTAACTAAAGTGTACTCAGAAAATGTCCCACTCAACTGTCAAGATCATCTCCAGTACTCCCTGCAGTTTCCCAAAATCCTAGATGATGTTTCATTTGCTAGGCCTCCTTTAAAAGAGCTCCCAAATTATCTCACATTTCTTAAGGCAGTTCTAGAGTTCATGGGTATTCAGAATTTCAAGTCCACTGAGCACGACCTATAGTTGAAGAAACGACCCAAGGATAAATGAGAGTGTTTTTTCTTAATGCTATCATTATGGTTTTCAAAATTCCCACAGTCACTGGTGGCAGCTGATTCCGCATTAGAGGTTGGCACACCTCCCCCATTCTCAGTGTTCATATCCATCACCAGCCCTTTTTGCTGAGTGTCAACTCCCACAGCTGCACAAAATGAAAAGCAAAACCCAACAACAGAATCTTGATGTTTCATTCACCAATATGTTCCCCATGTCTAATATTAATGTAGGAAGTGGTCAGTAAATATTTGTTGAAAAGAATAGACTAAGGAAAGCTAATGGGAACTATATAAACAGCCAGAAAACCATACGGGATAAAAAGCTTGTACCTAACCCATGATCTGACTCATGATATTTATATTAATTCTTCTGGTTACATTTCAATTATTATTTTTTTAAAGATTGATTTATTTATGCATACAAGCACTGGGGTACAGGCCAGAGTCGCAGGAGGTGAGAATATTCACCAGAGACAGAATGGGAAGCAGAATGGGAAACAGGCAGATGAACTGAAATACACTGCTGAGGGGAGCAGCGGGCCAGGCAGGAGAGGTCTGCTGTGCCATGTAGGTCCCCTCCCCAGCCAGTGGCAGGGATCGAACACGTGCTGCAGTGGCTGTGGTTTGCTTCATAGTGCATTACTTAATTCACTGCGCCACCGGGGAGGCCCCACATTTCAATTATTGACCTCAGATTTACATAATATGCTTCCAGCTTCTCTTCCTAACCATTATCCTCAAGTATCTAGTGTTTGGGCACTGAAACCTTGATTTCTACTTGATGCCTAGACTTAACACATGCACTGAATCTTCCAATCCTCCAGAAGTCTCATTCTGGGTCAGCCAACAGAATGAAAGCAGGTCCATTTCTCTTTCGTCACTATCTGGTTGCAAACTCTTCCTTTGCCTAAAATCCCTTTTTCTTTAACTAGTTTTCTTAGTCGATCCACAATAACTCTTTCATTTCCTTTAGCTCCTACTGGAAGGTTTCCTTCATCTCCATAGTAACATTAGGCATTTCTCTCTGTGTTTACAGAGTCTTGCTCATGGAGAAATGGTCACATGGTCATTTACACATGAATCTTACATGTCCTCCTATACTCAAAGAGTTCCCACAAGAAAGTGACTACAGTCTATTTGACCTTGTGTCCCAAAGCCTAGCATGTTGCCTGGAACGTCCCAGAGCCTAGCATGGTGCCTGGAAGAACGTATCATTGTACCGTGGATTATGATACTAAAGGAATGTTGACTAGAATGATGTGAACCATCAGGTAAACTAAGTAGCAGGCAAACAGAAATCTGTTGAAACTGCAAATGGGTTGCAATCACAAGGACCAACTAAAACACTTTTCAAAGAAGCTGGAGTAGGACCATTCTGATCTATGCTTAGCCAAATGGAAGCATCAGCTTCCTAAAAGCTGAAATGATGGCCAGAGGGCTTGCTTACAGAATAAGAAAAACTGCACAGTTTCCACGAATTTAGAAGCCCACTTTGGCAAACCAATCTTGGTCTTCATTTCCTTTCCCCTAGGAGCACTAATGCCCGATTTCCCGGGTGTCCCCAGGAAAGCATCCTCCATATTTCCAGTTTTGAAAGGCATGTTTTCTCTGTGAACTATAAAGAAAAGGTGACATATTTTTCACAGAATTTTATCACTTATCTGTGAAGGCAGAAAAATTTTGTTCCCTCTACCTCGGATGTATAACCCATACAAGGGGCATAAAAGGGCACAAGACACAAATGTATAAAGAATGATTAGAAAACAAACCAAGTCAAGAAAGAATATTGGCCCCACCCTTCTAAGGATCTTTTCCTGTTCTTTCTGCTTTCTCTACCCCTTCTCAGGGGTCACTCCCACCCTAACTTGTGGCAATTGCTCCTTTACAATTTTACCACTTACATACCTGCATAACTTTCTCACAGCTGCTGCTCAAACTCATCACAAACTGTGGCTTAATCCACAATGTCTTAATACAGTCATTATCTTAGAGTTGTGTAAATTAGGTCAGCATAAATCTTGCTGGGCTGACATCACGGTGTGTTGCAGCAGTATTTGTAACAGCCAAGAACTGGTGCCCATTGGCTGACAAATGGATAAAGATGTGGCATGTATACATTAAGTGATGGAGTACATTTCAGCTATAAAAAATGATGAAATCCTGCCATTGCAGCAACATGAATGAATTTAGAGGGAATTATGCTTAGTGAAATAAGCCAGAGTAATCTTGTATGATTTCAGTCAGGTGTGATATACAACTGAAATTAACTGAAACAGATTAACTAAATAAAGTGAAAACAAATTTATGGACTACAAGATCAATTAGTGGTTACCAGAAAGGAAAGGGGAAGAAGAAAGAGACTGGGGAAAATCAGGGAAAAGGAGGATAATGGATTAGTGAAGGAGAGATTTGGACTTTTAGCAGTGATTTTCATGCACTAATACATAGGTTGATTCTTGGTGACAGACACTGCAAGCACATACAATTTACTTAAGAATATGTGTCAGTTAAGCTGCGTTTCTTTGTGGCGGCTCCCTTACCTTTTGCAGTTTCTAGAGGTTGCCCAGGTTCCATTGCTAAGGCTCCTTTCCTCCATCCTCAAAATGAACAATGTAGCATTTCTCTGATCCATTTGTTGGAGTGCACCCTGCATTACCCAGGCAGGCAGAGCGGCCTCCTGAGCTGGGCACAAACTACCCACCAGGATGAGGGGGAAACTCCCACACACACGTCTAGACACCAGGTGGGCCGGAGCCGGGCAGACGACATTGACGCTGTGCTGTGCGTGGTGTGAACTCCACCCAGACCTGAGCAAGGGGGCTGCTGGGAAGGGGACGGAGCTCAGTGGCCATTTTGAAGAAGAGTCTTTACAAGGGTGTGAGGCATATGGGCTCAGAGCTTCTGTGGGCAGCAGCCTGCAGGCTGTGGGGGGCACAGCGCGCGTGCGTGCCTGCGTGCGTCCGTGCGTTTGTTTGTGCGTAGGGAGGCGGAGGCGGAGAGGAGGTAGACGACGCGCCATTGTCCAGGGCTATAGTCACAGGTCTCTGCTGCTCCCTGCTTCTCCTGTAGCGGAGCTCCACTTTGGACCATCGTGGGTCACTGGAACTTATCCCGCCTCCCTATCAGTTTACATACTTTTTTTTTCTTTTGCTGTACCAAAGCCCCTTATGTTTATATTCGTGGTGGCAGTCGCCAGACCTAAAACTGGCGAGAGCATCTAGACAATAGTTTTTAGAAACTTTGCCCAGTAACCCACCTTCCATGGTCACCATCGCTCTCCCTGACTCTTAATTTTCGCTAGACAGGATCTTGGTGACTACATTGAGTCCACCCAGATAACCCAGAGCATCTCCTCATCTCAGTCTCTAACCTTAATAACATCTGCAAAGTCCATTTTGCCTTATAAAGTAACATCTTCGCAAATTTTGAAATTAGAGTTTGGACATCTTTGGGGAACTATTATAATGCTTTCCATAGTACCCATCCCCAAATCCATGGTTATGGGTTGCCCACTTTTGTACTTTACATAAAGGCAAAAGGGAAGGTCTTTTTGTATTCAGTTGTGTCTTGTTGTTTTGCTCAGTATTATGTTTGTGAGAGTAAGCCAAATGTTCTCTGTGGCTGTACTTCATTTTCAATGTAGGCATACACAATTAATAGACATTTGGGTTTTTCAAGTTTGGGGGCCGTTATATCTACATATTCATGTATACAAGTACACATGTGCACAAATTTCTCCAGGGCATATATGCAAGAGTGAAATTACTGAGTCAAAAGATGTGTGCATCTTAAACTTTACGACATAATGCAAATGGTTTTCCAAAGAGGTATTCAAATTTACACTCCCATCAAAACAGTGTATGAAACTTCCTATTGCTCCACATTATCGCTCAACATATTATTGTTAAACTTTCAGGTTTTGTCCATCTATTGTGTACACAATAACAATAATAGCTCCCTGTGATTTTAATTTTAATTTTCCCTTAATAATGAAACAGCATCTCTTTCTTTATTGGTAATTTTCACTTCTTTGTAAAGAAATTGTCTGATTATTTAACCCATTTTTTAAAAATATATTGACTTATGAATGGACAGGAGAGCATTATGTCTTCTAGATACAATTGCTTTATAAATTTTTACTTCAAATATTTTATCTGATTGTATTTTTTTTAACTGTATAGGAGTTTAGATGAGCAGAAATTATTCATTTTAATATGACTGACTTAATCAGTTTTAATATTTATGGTTGCTATTCTCTGTTCCAGAAAACTTTCCCAATATTAATAATTAGTGGATGGGCTGAGGGGTCCCTGAAACCCCTAAATTTGCATGCTCTAAATGGATTCTGCCATCTACCACATAAAGACAGAAACATACTTTTAGTGTGTAAGATCATCCATAGAAAAAAACTTTAATAGAGTTTGTGCAATAAAGAGAAAAAGGATACAGTTTCCCAATGAAACATCCAAAGTGTTACCTATGTGGCTAAGTGTCCAGTCAAATGGGGCTGGCCCAAAGTGGGACCACTGAGGCCTGAAACCCTGCCACACATCTAAGGCACCTTTTGGTGGGGAACCACAGGAAAAGGCAGAAAAGGTCAAGTCTGAAAATAAAGGAGCATAATAAAAGTACTCATCAAAATACAGGTGGCCATCGTCAGCCTCCCCAGCCTCACCCACGTCTCTTTCAAATGTTTCCTTCCATGTTCCAAGTGTCTGGTACTCTTCAGGCATGTCTCTGCTCCAGGTGTCTCCTCCTAGCCTTCCCTTCCCTACCACCCCAGTCCTTTTCTAACCTCCCCTCACTACTCAGCTCTACCCTTCACTAGGTGGGCAGGGACCATGGGACCTCCCCTTTCCATGGAGATTACAGTCTTACAGGATCATAAAGATTTACTTTTATAATACCTTCTAAAAGCTATGTAGTCTTTGCTTGTAATATTTGGGTCAATAATACACCTAGAATTAAATTTTGGTGTGGTGCTGTGTAGGAGTTCAATGTTATTTCATTTTTTACGGCATCCAATTGATCCAGTACTATTTATTAAAAGACCAATTCTGCAGTGTTGACTTTACAATAAATCAAGTGGTCATATATGCAGCAGTCTATTTCTGGGTTTTCTATTATATCTCACCAGTACAATGTATAATACTAGCATAATGACCCAACCTTGCAATAATCAATGATATCGTAAAACTTATCTTGTTCTTCAGTCTTAGGTGTTCTTATTCCTCCTATGGTTAGTTACATTTTATGATCAAATTGTCCATCCATCCATATGTTGCATTGGATCTGTAGATCAATTTGGGGAAATTCAAATAGGTTCTTTAATGTACCTCAATGAATTTTTATTATCATCCCCATAGAGTTCCTGAACATCTTTTATTAGAGTGATTCCTGGACTCAAATATTTTTTCATGTCTTTATATTAAAGGTTATCCTTTTTCAAAATTCCATGTTCTGTTTTGTTATTGTATAGAAGTACAACTAGTTCTATTTTATTGATCTTGTATTCAGCAATACTGATAAATCCTGCTTTAGTCCTAATGTGGTTTTTTTTTTTAAGGTTTATTTATTTATGCATACAAGAGCTGGGGTACAGGCCAGAGTCCAGGGAGGTGAGAGGATTCACCAGAGACAGACAGAGTCGGGAGCAGAACAGGCAGACTGACTGAAACACACTGCTAAGGGAAGCAGCGGACAAGGCAGGGGAAGTCTACTATGCCATGTGGGTCCCCTCCGTGGCCGGCTGCAGGGATCGAACTTGTGCTGCAGTGGCTGCGGTTTGCCTCATAGTACATTGCTTAACCCACTGCGCCACCAGGGAGGCCCCTAATGTTTTTTGTGTAGATTTTTTAATTTGTCCACATATACAATCTTATTTTTTTAAATAATAACATATTGACATGTTATTATTGTAATATAACAATATAATATAATGAAATATCATATAATTATTTTATATAAAACAATATAATAAAAATCGTAATAAAACATATGTAAATGTAACAATAATAATAGAATTCTATATTCTCCTATCTTTCTGCTTTTATTTCTGTGGAATTGATCTCCCCAAAAGGTTTCAAATTATTGGAAGAACAGTATGTCCTGCATAAGTTCTACCCACTGAAGTTTTATGAACTCTTCCCCCACCTCCATGGCAAAAAGATTTCAGGTGCTAAGGATTACAATTCTCATCATGCTATCATCTGCCATGACTCTGACCTACTGCAGAGGGTTTACTGGGAACTAAGGATGGAGTTAAGTAGCCATCTTGATGTAAAACTGAACACATGTGGGTGTTCGCTTTTTTGGCTTTGCCTACTCTCGACATATCTGGGCCCCAGCTCAGACATTACTGGTAGCACATTTTAACCAATTAATCAATTCTCACTTCCTTTGTAAATAAAACTTTTATTAATCTTTTCCTGTGTGTCTGTCCATAAATGTTGTCCTGAGTTCTCAAGTGCATAGGTGAGGACTCACATCCAGGTCACCCCAATTCCCTTTGGGGTTGCTCTGTAACAGGATAGGCTTTTCTCAATGTGTACAGAATAAACTTCTTCCAATAAGTTTCACCTTGATAGCAGTCAGTCTAGACTTGTGAGCCTCCACTACTTAAGGAATACAGATTATATGAAGAGCAATGAAATCCTTAGAGACTAAAGAGAAACTTTAGCTTGTACTTTTGTTTGCCCTTCCCCTAAAAGAAGAAGCAATCACTGCTATCCCCCCCTTATTAAATCTAGAATAATGTAATGCAGGGGTGTCATCTAAGTTTAGGTTTATCTGAGTTCAGTTGTTTTACTCTGAGAATAAAAGGAGGTCAGCCCATCCTTGTCTGTCATGTGAAATCTCCTCCTTGTCTCCTTGACATCCCACATTCTTAAATACAGATTAAATATCCCCAGTCTGTTCATTTTTTTTAGAATTTATGACCATGTAAATTCTCTATGCCTACATTATTAAATTTTGGACTTTTTACAAATCAATCTGTTGAAGTTAATAATTTATGATTGTTTCTGAAACTACCTAGTGAATTATTTTGTCATCCTGAGTCTCTTCCATGTATATAGGAGGTAAACATGTTACTATTAAATTTTTCACTTTTCCTTTTATCTGTTGGTCTGATGCTTATGTGATATTTTGCCAGCCCAGAAGAACTCAGAAGGACTGGAATGATTTCCTTTGGACTTTGACAGTAATGTTTGCTACGTTTTAGCAAGTTTTTCCATACTAATTGATAAAAACCAGGATATTTATGTGACCCTGATTTTTTACTTTGAATTTTTTTTCTTAAAAAAAATAATTTTTGCATTTATGGACACTATGACACTAATTGCCCTTAGACCCTCCCTGTTCTACATGCACAATACCCTAGTGGTGATGTTATCTGAACTTCACACCAGTTATTCCACATCCCTGTTTGTTTTTTTCATCCAAGTTTATATACATTTTTGGGTTGCCACAAGCCTCTCACCTCTCCCCTTATCACATGCTAGCATAGGGCCCCTGACTTCACTCATGGTCTAATTAGTTTTCTTATATTAAAACAACACTACACTCTTGAAGTCATATCCTCCACAATAATTTTTATGTTGCTACATTTGGTCTAATATTTTGTATAGAATACTTTCCTATATGCTTAAGATAAGGTTTGTGTTCATGCTTTCAGAACAAGATGTCCAACTCATTTTCTCCAGTTCTCCTCAAATACAACTAAATATCTGGGAATTACTCAACGGACAATGATTTGAAAGAGCAACTCTGAATGCTTGGCAGAAGGTGGTCTGGGTAAGGACTACAGGATTTGAAGAATGACAATGTAAGGGTGTAAAATTTTCTCTTCTTTCCTTTTAAGTTCTTTAGCTGACGTAATTAACCTGATATAAGACAATTTACAACAAATGTAATAAAATGCATACAAGAGCTCACACATGAGACTCTAGGGCAAACAGGGTCATTTCAGTTTCTATCCCATGCTGAGCTAAGGAATGAGTAAGGGTCTGGGGTCTCGCAGGGGAGCAGGGTGACTCATAAGATGACAAGAAGAGCAGATGTTTGGAAATCAAGTGTTTGCTCTGACTTGCAGATGGGTTGTTGTTGTTTTTTCAATAAGAGGTTTTCTCTTAGCTGTTTTTCAGGTATAGGCCCCCTATCTAAATTCTTTTAGATAGTTGATAAAAAGGTTTTTCTTGAGTCAGCTGCATTTTGATTGCCTTCAGGTCAATATAGTACACATTTTTGGGTTGCCAAAGTGGCACATTATGCTCCCCTTTAATACCTTGGTAACTAAAGACCAGAAAGACCCTAAATTCAGAACTGCCAGCAGGCATTATCCCAAAAAGCCCCCAAGATCAAAGAAAAGAGTAGTGAGACCTAATGGAGAACCCCAACCCCTGCTCCAGCACCAGGGTACCAGCAGGTGGTCCACTCAATGTGGACCAATAGAAGCAAAACGCCACTCGTGTCAAACCCAGGTCTATAGTCAGGCAACAGCATGTGGTTCAGTCTGGTTAAAGCAGCAACAGCAGAAGAGGCTTTTGGGTAGTCACACCCTTTCTCCACAAGAGAACCAGATTCAGACTAGCTAGCAGTGGCAACACCTCAGGCCATTCCAGCCTCCAGTCCTCAGCTAAGGACACAGGCAGGCAGGCCAGTAGCCAGAGCAATAGCCAAAAATCCAAACAAGCTGATACCATACCTACTCCATACTTGTGATACCAACAGTTAGACCTGTCCACCCGAAGGGGCAAGATCAGACAAGCACTGTGTTCATAAGGCCTCTATCCACTAGTATAAAGTAATCTAGATCTGACTATTTGGTGTCAGCTACATATTTGATAATCTCACACTTCCATGTATCCAATTTTCAAAGGAGATCAAAGTCTAAGGCCAGGAAAAGAACCTGGTTTCTTACTTATGTTACAGGATAGGGAGGGGGCACGCCAGAACCCTTAAATTTGTTTTTTTTAATGGGTTTTGCTATTTGTTGCATTAAAATAAATATGTAAGACTTTAAATGGAAGGGAACGTTAATATAATTAGGGTACAATATAGAAAGGATAAAGAATATAGTTACTAAGTTAAGCATTTAAAGTTACCCATTTTTTTGAAGGTAAAAGTTTAGTTAAATAGGATTGAGGCAGCAAATTGATGTGGATAAGAACAGGAAAAGAGACAAACTACAATAGACTGAATCAGAGACTAGGTAACTGAGATCTATCCAGTATGCTCTAGTTAGACCTGTGTCAGCGCATTTCCTTCTAGATTTGTCAGGGGTGGGGGAATGTCCTGAATGAACTCTACAAGCTCAGGTTTTATGGACTCCACTGGCCACCCCAGACTAAAGAGATCCAAGGACTGCAAACCTCATAATGTCATCACCACCAAAGGGAGTACTGCTGGGAACTAAGGGTGGAGTTAGGCAGCCAGGCTTGGGATATAACCAGACATGTGGGCCTTGGAGACACTTGGTATTTCGCTGGCCTTCAGCGGGCTTTTGTGGCACCAGCTCAGCAGAACTGGTAGGAGGCATTCACCAATTTATCTCTTTCTCCCTGGGTTATTCCTCTGTTCACTTCCCCTTTTTAAAAGATAAACCCTTTATTAACCTGTTGGTGTGTATCTGCAGCTGAGTCCCATTATAAAGTGTGTTTTTTTTAAGCACATGAGTAGGTATGCTTGAAGAGGGTGAAAGGTCGCCAGGAACCATGGACACTGTCTTGGAAAAGAGATGTTTTATGAGGGGCCAGTTGCCCACTGAGGCCCCGAAGCAAGGGGTGGCAGAGTCACACCAAGAGAGAGTAAGAGGGGTTTTTATAGGTCTTAGGTGGGATGGAGAAATGGTTGGGTGGAAAATTTTTAACAAGGAACTTAAACTTACTTTTCTGCTCAGGCTGGAGTCAGCCAGAGATATGGGTTTAGGGCCCTCGAACATCTACCTTTTCCAGATAGATTACATCCTTCCCCATGCCTAAATTTAATCTGCCTGACCCCAACAGAGGGTCAGTCCACTTCACATTGGAGTTGCCCTGTAACACATTCAGTCAGTGAGGGATGCTGCCAGGAAACTGACGAATTTCTCCTGAAACTTGCAGGGTACCAGAATGTGCTGCCTCAGTATATACCTCTGTATATGCCTCTGGCATATTGAGCTATAGGCCATTGAAAACCTGCAGACACAAGGAACTTTCTACAAACATGGCATGGAATTTTCTTTTGTGAAGGAAATTTACATATATAAAGAATAATTTTCTATTTGCAAAGACATCTATCTCCCTTTAGGAGATACTGACTTAAGAAGGCATAATAATTCCTAGTAAACAATTCTTTTCTGGGGCACCTTCCCATAACTTGCTCCCCTTATCAAGAACCCCAAATTCTCTTTCTTTGAGGGTATTTAAGCCCACATACCAACCACCCCCTTTGAGTTATTCATCTTTGGATAATCCCAGATGCAAGCACGATTCAAATGTTAATGAAATTTTGTTTTTCTGTTGTTAATTTGGTTTTGGTCAGCCAATTTACAAGACCCCAGCTGGACAACCTAAAATGAATAAGCGAAAACATTTTCTTCCTCCCATGTAGCTCTGCCTAACCTTCTTCAGTGCCTCTGGCCATGGCTTCATTTCCTTGGGGTGTCAAGGAGAGAAAGTAGGGAACTTATTACAGACAAGGAGGGAAGGGTTACTGCATCCTTACTCTGGAAGTAAAGATAAGATTTCTAGATAGGTTATGTTTACTGATAAACATACATCTGGGGGCCTCCCTGGTGGTGCAGTGGGTTAAGCAATGCACTATGAAGCAAACAGCAGCTGCAGCACAAGTTCGATCCAGGGAGGGGACCCACATGGCATAGCAGACCTCTCCTGCCTCACCCGCTGCTGCCCTCAGCAGTGTGTTTCAGTCAGTCTGCCTGATCTGCTCCCCACTCTGTCTGGTGAATCCTTTCACCTCCCTGGACTCTGGCCTGTACCCCAGTTTTTATATGCATAAATAAATAAATCTTTAAAAATAAATAAACCTACATCTGGATCAAACCCACAAAATATATTCTTCTAGGTATGCCTTTGATTGATTGAAAGACATTCCTAGCCTAAAGGGCCCTCACTGTTCTCAACCCAAAACAACCTGTATTCTTTAAGGAGTGGTAATAAACTCTGAGGTTCACAGGTCCCTGGTTGACCTCTAGTTCCCACACCAAGGTGACAAGAGGCTTATTCTGGGTATGTTGCAAAGGCCTCCAAAACCCTTTTGGGGAGACTGACCCATGCTTATGTGCAATTTAATATATACTGCCAGCTTTATCTAAATGTCTGTAGCAATTTATGTTTACTTTTTCATAAGCAGTAGTGAGAGTTCTAGTCACTCCACATCCTCATCAATGCATAGCATTGCTCCCTGTTTTCATTTTAACCTTGATGGTGTGTAGTGGCATGGCATGATGATTTAAATTGCATAACAAATGAAGTTGGCCACCTATTCCTATTCTCTCATTTCAATGCTTATCTCATTCTTTAGTTTTAAAGATTTTTTAAATTTATTTTTGTATAGAAGAACTGGGGTTCAGGTCACAGAGGGGATAAAAGGGCGAGAAAGGGGACAGTGAGGGTTCACCAGAGACAGAATGGGGAACAGAACAGGCAGATCTACTGAAATACACTGTTGAGGGAAGCAGCAGACAAAACAGGAGAGGTCTGCTATGCCTGGTGGGTCAGCTCCCTGGCAGAGCTCAAACTCAGGCCATTGTGGGCCTTTGTGGTGGTAGCACTGAAACGTAACCCCTGGGCCACCAGGGAGGCTTTCATTCTTTGGTATTAAATATATATCATAGTTCCTTTTTCTTGTTTGATTGCTATGCCAAAAGTGAGGAATAATTTACTTAGTGTTCTTTTTTCTTTCCAATTCCTTTTATTATTTTTAGCGTGTTTGCTATTTAAAATGCTTATAACTGCTTTGATTTATCCACCTTAAATCACATGCATTAAATTTAGTGAACATAGGTAGTCACTATCTCAAATTTTTCATTCCTTCTTCCCCTTCAAAATGTTGGTTTTATATTATTCCCATGTTTTCACTATTTATATTTTTATCTATAACTCTAATCTTCATATTTACTGCAGTTCCAATCCATAGTTGACTATATTCAATGTCCCTTAGCTGTTCATTTGTAAAAGTTTCCTCATGGATGACTAGAAGAGTTTCCATGAGAAAGTTCAACAAACATAATTCCTCCTGCTATTTCACATTAAACTATCTTTAGCTTTTATGCTTGAAAAGCAATAAAACTGGATTTACTATTTTTGGTTTACATCCTTTCTTACCATGTTATCTTGAAGATGCCACCTAATAACTTCTTGCATTAAACACTGACACCCCAAATGCATTTTCCTCTGAAACCTCAGAGACACATTGCTTCCCACAAATATGGTGGCTACAGCACTCTGTACTTTCATGCATTCTGTTTTCTAATTGACCTAGTTCTAAAGACTGCCACAACTCCTGTTCACAACTCCACTCCTTGGGCCTCTCACCATTGGGATGGTGCTTGTGTTGGAACCTTCTGAGATCTGCTGCCATTGCAGTTTTGAAATTCATCCTGCTTCTTCATTTCACTTTCTCCCATGAGGTTTCTGCCAAATTCACTTGATTTTGAAAGCCTTCCACATATTGTGGAGAATGTGGGTTATATTTTCTCCTGATTTCAATGAAGATGGAATATGTAGGGTTTGTTTTATTCTCTTGTTGCTTTTGTAATATTTTCAGGAATAAAAGTTTATGTGATTCAAATAGCCATGTTCATAAGTTCAGAAATAAAGATTTTGAAGGGAACTGAAGGTCAGGTTTCAAGATAAAGGAACAAGAAAGAGGATCTAAAGTTTCATCTCTCTAACATGTTAAGGAAACTGACAATGTATCTATGAAAAGATGGAACAAATATCTCCAACAAAAAATGAATGTGAGTAGCTTTTGTGAAGGTAACTTTTGTGAAGATTAAAAAAAAAGATTTATTCCAGGGTCACTTTTGTTTTCAAATTCTGTACTTAAGCCATTAAAGTTAATCAAAAAACTTAGTTACATCTTAGTTTTAAACTAATTCTTGGGGCCTCCCTGGTGGCGCAGTGGGTTAAGCAACACACTATGAAGCAAATCGCAGCCACTGCAGCACAAGTTCGATCCCTGCTGCCAGCCAGGGAGGGAACCCACATGGCGTGTCAGACCTCTCCTGCCTCGCCCGCTGCTCCCCTCAGCAGTGTGTTTCAGTCCATCTGCCTTTTCTGCTCCCCGCTCTGTCTCTGGTGAATCCTCTCACCGCCCTGGACTCTGGCCTGTACCCCAGCTCTTGTATATATAAATAAATACATCTTTTAAAAAATAAATAAACTAATTCTCATCAAGTTACTTATAAATCCATATTTTTTAATACTTAAGGTTCCATAAATACTTTATTAGAATCACTTTAGCTGATTTTATACACTTAATATATTCTATATTTGTTTTTTTTTTTTTAAAGATTTATTTATTTATGCATACAAGCACTGGGGTACAGGCCAGAGGTGGGGGGGTGAGAGGATTCACCACAGAGAGCGGGGAG
>JAGFMF010011412.1:2497429-2521357 GCA_019455555.1 Galemys pyrenaicus
TCCCCTCTCTGGCCGGCAGCAGGGATCGAACTCGTGCTGCAGTGGCTGCGGTTTGCTTCATAGTGCGTTGCTTAACCCACTGTGCCACCAGGGAGGCCCAATATATTCTATATTTGTTTTAAGTACCTTAATTATCTGACTATTAAGAGTATGCTTTCCAAAGAACTTTGTTGGAGAGAAGAGAGAATTTCCCCATGTTTCTTTTCAGGCTGATCAACTAATCAAATTAACATAAGACAGATTAGTAAAAGAGAAAAACAAATTTAATTGTGTACGTATGGGAAATCTGTGTTGAGTGTGGATTCTAGACTAGTGAGAAAAAAATGGGGGTATACGTTCTGAGCTAAGAAATAGAATAAGGACTTGAGGCTCCCAGGGTGTTAGCATTCAACCAAAGGGTACTCAGGGACCACAACTATTAAGGGGTACATACTTTAAAGGAGTCTAACCATTCAATGCACAAAGTCAAAGGAAGCAACTCTTGGTGTGAAAAACCTTTAATAGAAATAGTATGCATAGAGGGCCTCCCTGGTGGCACAGCGGGTTGAGCTCCACACTGTGAAGCATTCACTGCACAGCAGTGTGAGTGCAATCCCTGGCCAGGGAGGGGACCCGCATGGCACAGCAGACCTCTCCTGCCTTGCTGGATGCTCCCCTCAGCAGTGTATTTCAGTCCATCTGCCTGTTCTGCTCCCCACTCTGTCTCTGGTGAATCCTCTCACCTCCATGACTCTAGCTTATATCCCAGCTCTTGTATGCATAAATAAATCTTTAAAAAAATAAGAAATTAATTTTAAAAAATAAATCTTTAAAAAAAAAAAAACAGTATGCATAGAGAGAATAAAGGATATTAGTTCCTCAATAATACCTCCAATTTTTCCCAACCCCTTGTGGGCATGATGCCAGACTCAAACAGGTTTGCCTGAAGCAAGGCCTCAAGACCTGAAAGTGTGCAACAAAGAGAAAGTTCTTTTGGTAGAGAACCACAAAGAAAGGATTGGGCAGGTCTCAGAGAACTGGGATCAAAGGAGAGATTAAGAATTCCAAATGTACCAAATAATCCAACTTGTCGTCAGAACAACAGTTGCATTGTCTCTGCCAAGCACTAGGAGCAAACTCCCTACCTGTCTCTCACCAATGTGTCCCTTCCACATCTTCCCAATAGTACTATGTGCAAGTTTGGCTGCAGAAGCAAGAGTTCCCCAATCTGCAAATGTTCAGTTATATACCAAGCAACCCTAGTTTCTAGTATCTCCCCCACTCTGAAAATCTGGTTCATGGCCCACTGGGACCTTATATAACTAGGGGTGGGTAAAGTGGAACCTCCCCCCCACAGAGGTGTGTCTAGAGTAAGAGGGGACTTAACAACAAAGACCAGATATTCTGTGATTAGATGTTTGCAGTTCCATATACATAGGTTTCTCCAACAGAAAGTTTATTTCTGGTAATAAGCCTACCCTAGGTAAGACTCTCCCTTCCCCCATTTACACATTGATCAGTAGTTAAGGGAATAATGACAACTTCCTGTGACCTGACAGGACCTCAGTGGACCACAGGCCAATGTAATATATCTTGGGTAACCCTGTTCGGACATCATGGGGAGGTTTATCTGAAAGTCTGTTTTATCAATCTAATATTGCAAATTACATATTTGAAATGTGAGTCATAAATTGTATTAAATATACTAAGAAATGGCTCAATTACATTATTTTAAGTTCCAAATTTGATATGCTAACTCATAAAATGCTAAACAAGTTACTCAAGCACTGCATGTACTTAGATTCTAAACTTAAAACAAGAAAATACTAACCTGCATTGACTAAATTTTCATTTTCTCTGCATTTAATTCTAACCCTTCATGGAGTGGATAAGCACACTAAAGAGATATATTTGATGTTGTTAATGACTGGTTGAAATTGTAGATAAAAAACATTTAATTGAAACAAAAGATGCAGAACTGCACATAGCAGGGGGGAAAAATCTTCCCATGTTCTTGACTGTCATTTTGAGTCATTTTCTATAGTCCCTAAGACAACAGGGACTCTTAAATGTATGTCATTTAAATGGGCTATTATCATAGCACAGGCCTCAGCTTCATTTACCTACATTAGCTAATTACCAGGTCAGATCTGTCTATAGCTTCTTCCATGGTTGCTAATTTAAATTTGTTTTGACTCAATTAACCTAGATTAAAATTTTATTCTACTGAAAGTGACTTCCATGTCCTCTCTAGCTGGCAAGACACTGTTAGATATTTTAAAACTTTGGAATGAATTATGCAAAATTTTCTGTGCCTAACTTTGTTTTCACATATCTAATATAAATTTAAAGAAACTATAATGACGTCCCATGCTTGGTAGTCAATTGAAATTGTATAAAAAAGAAGAAAATCTTTGACATTAAAGGGCAAATTTTTCATTTGTTATTAACTAAAAATAGTCACACTAAAGGAAAAATCTGAAGCATAAATTATAACTGTGATCCTTATGAGGTCCTTCAGAAGGGACATTAAGTTATCATTGGCCATTTTTTGAGAACAAAAATATAAGTAGGAAAGATGGGATTTTCAGTTGCTAGGATATGGTGAACCATGTATCTAATAAGATAAAAGATAAGAGTTGTCATCTTACTGAAAGAAATTGAAGGTCTCCCAAAGATAGTGGTAAAAGTGGACCTTCAATGTGGTTTGGTATAGTGAGGACATGAACTTCTACCTTATCTCCCAAGGTTACCCTCTCCTTGTCACTCTCTGATTAGTTACAGTAGTCAGTATCATAGCACAGTGGTTCTAACACTTTCATCCATTTGGAACACATGGCACAATGTTTAACAACCGACAGCACAACGAAAAGAAGATGGGAGATTTTATACAAAACTAATGGCCAAGCTAGAACCAAATAGAATTATAAGATGGAGTCACATGTGCAGATTATACCTAACTGCTGGGATTTGCAGGATCTAGCACATCCCAGTCTGTGGACCTGACTTCCTTGAACAATTGTACAGTGAATCTTATGGGAGCAAAGGAGGGGAGGGTGAGGGGAGAGAGTTGGGACAGATGGGAGAGAAGGTTTGCCTGCATCTTATAAGCCACTTCAGGATAATTATCTGCTCAATAACACAATAAACCCCAAATTTAATCCAGAAATGCCTATCTATCATGTATGATGTTTGTAATTTCTTGCCTCCCCAAACATGGTTTCTATAGGGGAAAATAAGGAAAGGTTAATTTCCCTTCCAAAAACAATTTAAGAAACTTAGAAGTTTTTCCTGGGGGGAAAAAAAAGTGTCAAACACACAAGACCTTTCTCAATGTGTTATATATATTATTATAGTGAAAAAGGCATAGGCTTTAAAACAGTTAAGTGGAGTCTAGATATACTTCTGGGTTTTTTGTTTTTTTAATTGAGGTAACATTGGTTTACAACACTGTATCAGTTTCAGGTTTACAGCTTCACACCTCAACAACTATATATACCACAACACCACACCCAAGGTCTAGTTACCATCAACTAGCACCCATTCATCTGTTCTACATGTTCCATCAAACCCACTGCCTCCTCCCCTTACATAACCAACATTCTGTTGTCAGGATCTGAAGGTTTATTTTATTTTGTTTACTTGTCCATTTGCTCTGTTTCTTTATCTCCCCCATATGAGTGAAATCACATGTTGTTTGTCTTTCTCCTTCTGACTTATTTCAATATGTTCCATAGTTGTTTTTGTACTATGGATTATACTCATATCTGGATAAACCTGACTTTCACGCTTCAGCAGTTCAGCCAATGAACAGTCTTGGCACATTCACAATATAGCTTAGTGTAAATACTTTCCTGACAAATCCTTGTCAGAACTGGCAGTGAACTGCCAAAGCTGTGAGTGTAGTTTCCTGCCGTAGCCTCTCTACACAGCCTCTTCTCAGCCTCCATGGTTACCTGTTGGGCTGGACTGAGAAACAATTCTAATAGGAATTGAGATAAGAAAAGACATCATCCTTGCCTTCAAGAAGCTGCTATTTAGTGCAGTGGGTGAAAAAAAGAAATGAATAGCTAAAATCAGGTGGTATGTGCAATAATGTAAGTCTCCTTGGTGTACTGTCAAATTAAACACAGGAGAGATTATGGTTAATTACAAATAAGTAAAAAGAGATTCCTTATATCAAGGGATGATTGCAGAAGTAATTATATTTGAATAGGCTTCACAAGGTTGCCGGGGTTTCCATAGGGGAGGAGGGGAGAAAACAGTCCAGGAAAAACAGTGCTGTATGCAGATACACAAAATCTGAGTGAGCAAAGGCATTCAAAAGTATGTGCTTGAAATGCGTAAACTTTATATTCTAATTCACTCAACAAACACCTGTTAAAATAATCAGATCACTCCCTAAATGGAGTCACTTATGCTAAGCCCCATGTCAGCAAACCAGAACTTAACTGTTTCTATGCGCAGCTCTCTCAAAAAAGAAAGACCTAGTTCAACAAATCAGCATATGCCTGCTCAGCCCCCAAGTCACCTGGCCCTGCTTCAACACTTCGTTTGCTGCACGGAAGGGGAGTAACCCTGCGTAACCAATCAGCAAATGCCCAGAATGACTTCCTGTTCCTGATGTTTTGGTTTCTAAAAATCTCCTTGTACTATTTGGAGCTTCTGTCTATCTGCTAGATTGGATGCTGCCAATTCATGAATTACCGCTTAAACGCTTACTAGATCTGTAAATTGTGGAAATTTTTCTTTTAATACACCCAACAAACAAACTGAACATATCTGTCTCATACAGCCCCATCATTTCCCTCTGACTGGATATAAGACAATACAAATAAATATCCTTTTTTTAAAAAAAGATTTATTTGTTTATGCATACAAGAGCCAGAGACATGGGGGCAGGGGTGAGAAGATTCACCCGAGACAGAGTGGGGAGGAGAACAGGCAGATGTACTGAAATACATTGCTGAGGGGAGCAGTGGGTGAGACTGGAGAGATCTGCTGTGCCACGTGGGTCAGCTTCTTGGCCAACCAGATGTCGAATTCCTACTGCAGTGGCTGCCCCAGAGCTTGGTGATGCTGTGTCTTTAACCCTTGCGCCACCAGGGAGACCCCTAAAATATTTTTTGTTGATGAATAGATAATAAAAGATTATCTGCAAGAAAATTATTAAAGCTACCCGGATTTAGTAAGAGGAGCATTGATAGATTTAAATTTGCTGATAAGCTTTTCAGGCCAGATTCTGACCTAAATCTACGTCAGGTATCATAGGGTCAGGCCTGAGGTTGACCACAAAGCATTGCTGAAAAGCAGCAGGCAGGGCATATTAAATACGTTCATTTCATTTTCTAAATTTTGAAAATGGATTCTCCCACAAAATCCGGAATTCTCAAAGGCTATGCTTCAGATCTCAAATAGAGATTAGCCTGTAAAACAAGTCTGGGATGTAGAAGACCTTGAATTTCCCAGGGAATTGACTTTGTCCTACAGAGAAAGATCATTAAGGATATCAAGACATAAAGGGGGTGAGGGTGCTGAAGATGAAATGTAATAGGTAGTAACCTGCGGCAGGAGGGATCCTTAATCCTACATTTTTTTTCATTAAGTCTCTTGACTTTATTCTCTTAATGTGTTACCCTTGTGTTTTCTTGCTCTCATCTTAAATGGTTGATTTAGAGGCCAAGTTTCATTACTTATTGAGAAGGATTAGTATAATGTTTTGATAATATTTCAGCTTTTCAATGAGACCAATTATTCATAGGGGAATGCAGAATTTCTCATTTTTTAAAATGACAATGTATAGGGCAATAGCTCGGTCTTATGCAGATGAAGTGGAGAGGACTCCACTTCTCAGAAATATTGCTACAATTTTATCATGAAAAGTATACTTGAATTAAAGTGAATGAAACTAGATTTTAGAAAAGAACAAATACGGGTCAAAAATAAAATTGAAAACAGATGTGGCCTTATTAAGCAATATATGAATCAGGCTGCACCTAGTCTAGATGTTGCAAGGCTTACACATAATGGAGGGTATTTATAGACAGAAAGAGGGTGGAACAAGGTGATTATCTTATTTCAGGTAGAGCCACCTTCTCTAGGAATGCAAGGGGCTCCTGCGTGAACATTACCTCACTATGTTCATTAGGAGTCTCCAGATTGCCAGGCTTAGGTGAAGTTGAACCTGCAATTGATATTAAGTCTAGGTGGTCTAGGTGGCCACCCAGCATAAAGGATGCCATTTTGGCCTGGTTTTGTTTTTGTTTTTTTGTTTTTTTCTTCTTTCTTTCTTACTCTTTCTCTCTTACTCTTTCTTTCTTTCTTTCTTTCTTTCTTTCTTTCTTTCTTTCTTTCTTTCTTTCTTTCTTTCTTTCTTTCTTTCTTTCTTTCTTTCCTTTCTTTCTTTCTTTCTTTCTTTCTTTTTCTTTCTCTTTCTTTCTTTCTTTCTTCCTTTCTTTCTTTCTCTTTCTCTCTCTCTCTCTTTCTTCCTTTTTTTCTTTCGCATATGAAATGTACATTCAGTAAATTGACAAGGTTTTGTCTATGAGGAAACCACCTATGGAAAGCCATGGGGTTTTTATATCAGTGAACATTACACAGAACGTATTGAAAGAATTTAACAACACGTAGAAACACTTTTCACCATTCTGATGTGAATGCACTTTGCACTTATGTGCAGTATGTGTCTGGGGAATGGCAACTCATTCACATGACTTAGGAAAAACATCAGCCTAAAACAGGCTGACTTTTAGAAGATCCACTAGGCCACCTGAAGCCTCCTCCCACCAAAGCAGCAGTCTTTAAAGGAAGTTTGCATATTGTGAAGTGTATTAATGAGGTCCAAATTTAGTAAGAAGGACCTTGATAGACTTAAAATCTCCTAAAGAATCTATTTCAGGGCCTCCCTGCTGGTGCAGGGGCTAAAGTCTCAGTGCTTTCCAGCCATTGCCAACCATTGCAGCCTGAGTTCGATCCCCAGCCAGGGAGCTGACATACATGGCACAACAGACCTCTCCTATCTCACCAGCTGCTCCCCTCAGCAGTATATTTCAGTAGATTTGCCTGTTCTGCTTCCCACTCTGTCTCTGGTGAATTCTCTCACCACCTGTACCTCTGGCCTACACCCCAGCTCTTATATGCATAAATAAATTTTAAAAATAAATTGTTAATAAAAAAAAGAATCGATTTCAAACATTCTACTTCCATAAACACCACTTCCTAAAACTGGTGTATGCCTGAGAATGTACCCAAGCAGGAAAATGTGGATGTTCTCCTTTTCACACTTTACTTCTCTAACTTTATAAAAGAATGGGTTTACCCGACTCTGACCCTGCAGTGTAAAAACTTTGGGAACTGTAAACCCACACCCAGGTGACTAAATTTGAGACAAAAAATTACAAAGTTCTCCTTTCTCTTCTCTCTGCAAAGAAGGACAAAAGTTAATCACTGGAGACAACTTCAGATGCTTATCTGCCTGAAAACAGCACCAGAAAAATCTGTAAACTTGATCAAATAGCACGTATGTTCTGTTATTCTCTCCCATATTTGCTTTTACAGTTTGCCTTTAGAAACTCCAAATGCTTTTCCTTTGTCTTGTCACTTTTCTAAAAATTTATTGTTTCTTTCCTAAGAAACTATATAAACTCAACTTCTAGTCAAACCGTTGAATTACTCGTCTCTGGGGACTCCCCTGTCTGACATTTATGATACACATATTTATAAACATCTATTTTTCTCATGTTAATCTATCTTCTGTCCAGACCCCATCTGAGAAACTAAAAATGGATGGAAGAAGATATTTGTCTTCCCCTAGTCTCTGCAATCAGATCTATTATAAAATAGGATGCTAGGAATAACTGTGATATTTATTTAATGGCCTCGCCTTTTCCTTCCCCCAACTATGATTTTATCAAAGAATGGATCAGTTCCCAGGAAGAGGTCTTTGAGAACAAAGACCATGCAGTAAGAAATAGCAAAGGTAGTGGTGCATTATTTCATCCAGACAACAAATCATGCATGAATGTGTACTATCTGTCTAACCACCTATAATTTTTGTCTTGAAGTTATAATACTTAATATTTCTAAGTTAAAAATTATAAAGGGAGATAAAAATAATGTTTCAAAGACATCTTCTTTACAGTTTCACTATTTTCAGTATCAAGAAGGGTTTGTGAGTATATTCATGTGTCTTTCCCAGTTTTTCACAAGTTTAAGGAAAAATTAAAAAGGTCCATGTTTACTTATGATAGATCAACATCATATGACCAGAAAAAGAAAACTATGAAAAGTGAGTTATGTTTTCAAATTTTCTTAAGTATTTATTCATACTTCCTTAACTTCCATCATAATTCTGCTATATTTGTTTTTTAATTGGACACACAGTTTTTCTTTTCACTAGGCAACCACTTCTTTGGTTTTTATTCATTTTTGCCATGTTCTTATTGGATTTAGGAAGCAATGGGAATAGGTTGCCTATTCTGCTGTAAATAGTGCACTTAACAATGACATCGATCAGGACAATCCAAAATATGACACCTTGACATATTGACTATCTTAACTTGAATAACTTTTTTTATCAAAAATTGATAAACTGGGCTAAATTTTGCCTGACTCTGATTGATTAAAATGTATCAAATATGTGAAAGTCTATGGAGTTGATCAAAATACTCAAAAAAAGGTAAAACTGGGACCTCCCTGATGGCACAGGGGCTAAAGTCTCAGCACTATTAAGCTATCACCAGCCACAGTAGCCTGAGTTCAATCCCTGGCCAGGGAGCTGACCCACGTGGCACAGCATACCTCTTCTGTCTCACCCACTGCTCCCCTCAGCGCTGTATTTCAGTAGAGCCACCTGTTCGGCTCCCCTCCCTCTCTGGTGAATCCTTTCATCTCCCATACCTCTGGTCTGCACCCCAGTTCTTATATGCTTAAATAAATAAAAATAAATCTTTTTTTAAAAACCAAAATGCAAATTAAAGAAAGCAAAACAAAAACAACAAAAATGTAGAACTCTATCTGTCACCATTGAGGATAGCTATTGCATCATCTGCTTATTTTAAAAATTAGCAAATCAGTAAAGGAAACATAATGAACATTTTTCTTGTGTTTATATTAGGATCTGATTTTCAGATAATTAAGAAGCCCAGATCATGATAAAACTGACTCAAGAGAATCATAAATGATGCTGAACTGAATGAAAACAAATAATCCCACCATTTCCAAGTGTCACCCCACTAATTACTGACCAGTGTGAAGGAAAAGATGACACACCACAGAGGAACTGAGCTGTCACCATCCTAACCTAGCAATCAGTCTTAGTGCTTTGATAGTGTCACTATGTGACACTATTTGCTTCTTGGTAAGAGGCAACACAAAAGGCACAGTATCTCCTAAGAACTGTTTCTGCCAAATATATTTCACCTGAAACTAAGCAAGTGTTTTGGTTTTTTTTAAAAGATTTTATTTATGCATGCACATGAAAGCTGGGGTACAGGACAGAGGCGCCTGGGGTGGGGGGAGCAGTGTCAGAGGATTCACTAGAGACAGAGTGGGGAACAGAACAGGCAGATCAACTGAAATACACTGCTGACGGGAGCAGGGGGTGAGGCAGTGGAGGTCGGCCATGCGGGAAGCCCCATAGTGCAATGCTGAACTCCTTGAGCCACAAGGGAGGCTCCTGAAACTAAGCAAGTGTTTACCAGGGGTCAGAATAACCAGCTGAGTAACATCATAAAGAAGTAATTAAACAATCTGGAAGACAAAATATTCCACAGGACAACAGGTTGGATCTATTCAACAAATAAAATCACAAAAAGGGGAAAGTTGGGAGGTAATGGTGGAGAGGTACTGTTCTAGATTTATAGAAATATAAAAGCCATAAATAAATGAAGTATGTGGTCCTTGACTTGTTCTGGTTTGTGAAACAATAAGTAACATTTTTTTTGGTATTTGGGGGAAACATATGGAGTAGGTTTTAAATCATATCAAGAAGTTATTAAGTTTTCAGTTCTTGACAATATTATTATGATTAAAATACAAATATTCTCTTTCTAGAGATATCTAATGAAATACATATGAATGAAATGATTTGATGTCTTTTTTACCATAAAATATTTTAAGAAGTTAAGCAAACTTGGCCAAAAAAGCAATTATTAAATGTGTGATTTAATGTTAACATTTTTATATATAATATTTCATATCTATAATACATATCTGACTGTTTATTAGAGACAGTAATGTAATTTTCAAGTGTCTGTCAGACATCAGTTTGGAGAACCAAATCATTTTAGACATAAAAAATTCCTTAATTTAGCCTAAATTTTAAGTCTCTATTGTATAATGAAAAATTTTAAACAGTATCAGTTTGTTTTAACTCTAATTTCCTCTCCTTTTAACTGAACAAATCAAGGAATCTTTAATAATAGGTAGGTAGGTTAATAGTCACTGATGCTCTTGGTAATGCTTTTTGATATGCTTATTAGTATCCGAACATGAATGCCTTTCATAAATAGATAATAAATCTTTTTGCAAGTCAGATAATTTCCAATTACTTGTTTAACAAAATTGGAGCACTTATAGAGTTGCCAGCTGATAACTCATCAAAAATAGCTTTCAAAGATAACTGTATGATTTTTCAAAAATAACTCAGAAAGCATCCAAAGAATTGATTGGCATTGCTATAACAAAACTCCTTGCATTTTCATCTACATATTTATGTAATCACATTTTCTCAATGTTTATTTCTATAAAGGTGAAAACTAGGAATAGAATTGATGCTGAAACCTCTCTCATTCTAGCAATAAGTAGCAATTCAGACAGATAAATGAAGTAATCGAAGAAAGAGGACCTTCCATCTTATTAAGAGATGACTTCCCATTAATTTTTTTACTTTTTATCTTTGATAATTATTCATCAAAATGTAAAATATTTATGATGCTTTGATTAATATAGAATTATAATTACTGAATATCTTTTTTATCAAATGGTAATCTAATCAAGAAGAGGTTTTTAACATTAACCCAAACCATTAGAAATTTTTGAAAGGAAACTATATATCTGTATGTGTGCATATACATGTAATCAAGCAATCAATAAAAATATGATCCTTAGAAGAAAAAAATGGTAAGTTGAACATCATCAAAACTGGAATCATGGGGCCTCTCTGGTAGCACAGGTGTTAAGCACCACACTATAATGCATCTGCAACCACTGCAGCACTGAGTTCTATCCCCCCGCCTGGGAGGTGACCCACATGGCACAGCAGACCTCTCCTGTCTTGCCTGCTGCTCCCCTCACCAGTGTATTTCAGTAGATCTGCCTGTTCTGTTCCCTACTCTGTCTGGTGGATTCTCTCGCCCCCCACACCTCTGGCCTGTGCCCCAGTGCTTGTATGCATAAATAAATATTTTAAAAATTATATTTAAAAAAACTGGAAACATTTGTTCTGGAAAAAGCAATGGGATAAAAGTGAAAAAAAAAAGAAAAACCTCAAATGGGAGAACATAGTTGTAAAACACACACCTAATAAAGAACTGGTATTGGAATATGAAAATAAACCAGTAACAAAAAAAACCTCATCATAAATGAACAAAACATTAAGTACTTTACCAAAGATGTATTAGTCTACACAGGTTGTCATAACTAAAATATGTAGCACACACTGGGAGCTTAAGGACAGGCATTTATTTCTCACAATTCTGTAGACTGGGAAGTCCAAGGTAAAGGTGTCAACCAATTCTATATCTGGTGGGTTCTATGCCTACCAAAATTTACCTTCTTGTTGTGTCCTGCCCGGCAGAGAAAGAACTCTCTCTCTTTTCCTCTTATTCCATCAAGAGAGTCTTACCTGAATAACCTCATCTAGCTTGAATCACCTACAAAGAGCTCCATCTACAAATACCATCAATACACCTTTGGTAAAGTGCTAATTCTTTTGTTCATCATAATTAGGTTTTCATCATTGTTTTTTTGTTTGTTATTGAGTTATTTTCATATTTTAGATACCAATTCTTTATTAGATATGCGTTTTACATCACACTTGGAGATGTGAATTTCAACATATGAATGTGGAAAGGGGACATAAATCAGTTCATAGCCATATGTCCCTGATCCCCCAAATTCATGTTCTTCTCACATGCTAATATATTCTTTCCATCCCAACAGCCCCCAACTTCTTAGCTCATTCCTGCATAAAATCTAAAGACAAAAGTCCCATCTAAATATCAACTAAGTTAGATATGTATGAGATTTGGAGGTATAATTACACCTAAGGCAAAATTCCCACTGGTTATGAACCTGTGCAACAAGACAAGCTACAGGCTTCTAAAATTCAGTGGTGGGATAAGCATAAGATAGCATTCCCATTCCAAAAGGAAGAAATAGGAAATTTGAAAGGGGTGACATGCCCCAAGCAAATCTATAACTTAGCCAGACACTTTCCCATGGATCTTAAAGCTCAGGAATAAGTCTCTCTAGTATGTCACTGTCTCTGTGACTCTTCTGGACTGACATCATATCTCTAGACTCCAAGTGGCCCACCAGCAAGGCTCTACCAAGGGTGGCTTTGTTGCAAATACACCTCCATTAATGGAAGGTGCCTTTTCTCCCCACCTCCACTTACACTCAGCCTCCTTGGATTACAAATCCCCGCATGCCATGAAAAGGGCCTCCTGAGTGCCGGAACTACGGTGCACTAAGGGTGGAGCTGAGCAGCCAGGTGAAGCTATATAATATGGAAGGTAGGTGGACCCTTGGGAGCTTGCTTCTTGTGTTTCATCTGGGAAGGAAACGTGGAGGAGAGACATGTAGAGACACTTAGAAGAAACATGTAGGTGAGAGACACATTGGAAGGTTAGAGATAATGGCAGACATTATCTTAATTTGCACCTTGATTTTGCTCCTTCTGTCCCATATCCTTTTCCTGTGGTTCCCTGCCAGAAGGTACGTTAGGCTTTTGGCAAACTTTCAGACCTCAGGAACCCCGCTTTAGGCCAAACTTCTTTGGTGAAGCATTTGCCCACAGTGAATGATTAAGTTTCAGCTTTATTTTAAACATCCTTTCTTTTTTCTCTATGCACACTAATTCTGTTACAGAACTTCACACTAAAAGTATGCTTCCTTTACATTTGTACAAATGGGTGACTGAATACTTTTTAGAGCAAATCCTTAACAGTTTGGGACCAATGCATACCCCTTGGTCATGCACTAACAAGGCCTATTGAAATGAGAAAGAAGCCCTGATGCTCTCTGAATTAACTTCCCTTTTCTTGAAATATAATGCTAGCATATTTAAGCCAAAAAGCCCCATAATCCAGTCCTGCAAAATCTAAAATAATTTAAAATATCTGGTAATGTTCATTTGTTTTGTCTTGATTTTTTACACCTGCTTTAGTTCCAAATGACCATGTACTTGCTGATACAATCCATCTTTATTCCTGGCTTCTCTCACTATGGCTTTATAAGTCAGAGGTCACAGCCTGGTCTCCTTAGCAAATGGCTCTTCAGTGACCTAGTATTCTCTTCAGAACAAGTGTTCTCATTTTTTTGCAATATGGATACACTGAGATTTTTCCAGATCTTCAAGTTCTGGTTCCTTTTTGCTCCTCAGTTCTTCTTCAATTTATCTCTTTCCTTTCATGCTTTACTATAGAAATTCAGGAAAAAAACAAACTACTACTTCAATACTTTGTTTAGAAATCCCCTCAGTTGAAAGTCCCTTACAAGTACTACCACCACTTTGCAAAAACAGTTTGGTAATTTCTTATAAAATGAAGGATATGCCTACTATAATCCAGCAGTTTCACTTTAGGTGAAATGGAAATGTATATTCACACAAAAACTTTACATGAACATATGCAGAAGTATTCATCATGAGCTCAAAAAAAAAAAAAAGCTGGAAACAACCTGAATCTCATTTGTGAACATATTGTAAAACACACTGGTTTGCATGTAAAACAAACCTCCCACCCTGACTGAGCAGACAAGAGAGCAAAGCCATCTGCATAGACTTGAAGTCATAACAGGCTCCACGTGGAACCCATGAAGGAATCTGCTGCCTGAGGGTAAAACAACCCTTCAAACACACTAGTGACCAAGGAACCAGATAGAGATTTTAACAATATGTACCTACCTCTTGCCTCATGCTGTGTGTTGTTTAAAAATCAAGGGAGTAATTAAGGCCTTATCTCTCCTTTGCCCATTTACAGCATCAAAGTTTCTTTAAGTCAAGATAGCTTGGGAAATGAAAATCTCTAAACATAGATGAAAAACAAGGCTCCTCTTGCCCAAAGCATAGTTACATTTTAAAAATTTTTTAATATAAATTTTTTTAATTTACATGTATTTGACATCAATTGTAATCCCCATGTATTCCCCATCACCATATCACCAGTGCACCATCACCTCAGTCCCCCATGCTCCCGTCTGCCCTCCACCCTTCCCCTCTTCCCTCCCCACCAAGTGTCCCCACTTTGTCCTTGTCTTTTCATTTTTGGTTTTTGTTTCTTTCTTGTTGTTATTATTATTATTATTGTTCTTGTTCCTTTCCTTGATCCTTATTTGGTTCCCTTATATTCCTCCTAGGGGAGGAACCATCTGGTATTTTTCTTTTGCCTTCTGACTTACTTCGCTGAGCATAATCCCTTCCACAGTTACATTTTTTACATTAATGACTCATGGTTCCTAGCTACGTAAATTGAACTCAAATTTGTCATGATTAAAACCATTCTCACAGAGCAAAATATGTCAAACTGCTTCCCAGGTTCAAATCCTCACCTTGATCTTATAATAAACTTTTTTCTGTGACTGAGACTTTTATTTCAGTCAATACCTCCAACGGGTGAATGTAAAGACCAGTAGTTTATCTAAACAGTGAAATAACACTCAGCAACAAAAAGGAACAAACTCCCTTTACACATAACAGGGATGAATCTCACATGCATAAGAGAAAGATGAATCCTGAAAAACCAGGAAACAACCCAAATGCCCAAAAGTAGATGACTGGATCAAGAAGATGTGGTACATATACACAATGGAATACTATTCAGCAATCAAAAATGATAAACTAGGGCCATTTATACAAACATGGATGGAGCTAGAGGGAGTTATACTCAGTGAAACAAGTCAGAAGGCAAGAGAAAAATATTGGACAGCTTCACTCTTAGGAGAAAAACAAACAAAAAACACAACAAGAACAAAAGGACAAAGACAAACCAAAGGGATCATTGGGGTTGGGGGGATTGGATCAGAGACCAGGATGAGGGCAGAAAGAGCACAAGGGACTGAGGTGATGGTGCACAGGTGAAATGGTGGTGGGAATTCCCTGGGGACTACAACTGATGTCAAATATAATTAAATAAATCTAAAAACAAAATAAGAAATACAAAAAAAAAAAAGAGAGAGAAAGATGAATCCTGAAAGTCTACAAATAACATGACTCCACTTATATTACATTATGGAAAAGATGGAAATACAGGAACAGAAAACAGATCAGTATTTGTCAGGGACAGAGTGGGGAGGAGTTGACTATAAAGGGGTTTGAAGGAACTATTACAGGGCAACCCTAATATAAAATGGGTTTTCCTGACTGGGTCCTCACCCATGCAATGGAAAGGCACGTACAATGCCCCAGCTGCAGGCACACACAACAAAGGTTAATAAAGGGTTTTATTTACAAGGGAAGGGGAAATAGAGTAGTGAATAACACAAGGGGAACAGAGGGATACAGACCTGTAAATGTCCTACCAGTTCCTCCGAGCTGGAACTCAATGGCACGCTGAGAGCTGGCTCCTGAGGGAAAGAGAGACCCCCAAGGCCCACATGTTTGCTTTTATACTCAGCCTGGCTGCTTAACTCCACCCTCAGGTCCCAGTGATCTGCTCTTCAATAATTATCTTATGGGATTTGTAGTTCTTGGATCCTGTAGGTTTGGGATGGGGGTCGAAGTCCATAACCTATTTGTGTAATCCATTCAGGAGGGTCCTTTCCCCCTAGCAGAACTTTGGGAGGAGGTGGGTGATAGAGCTATTCTGTATCTTGATTCTCGTAGTTATTATACAATGACATGCATTTTTCAAAACTCATTGCAGTCAATACTAAAAAAAGGTGAATTTTGCTGTGTAGAAACTATTCCCCAATAAATTTGACTACAAAATAAATGTCAAACCTCTCACAAATTAAATTTGAATAGTTGTCTAACATTAGTGGAATGTAATAGCAAACATAGTAGAGGAAAATAACTCTTCTAGGTAAAATTTTTAGTGAACAAAATGCTGTTTACCTTATCCCATCATCACAGGCTCCAACAACTGCGCGTCTGGAGACTCTCTAGGACTAAGAATTCACAGGAGAGTATCAACTAGATCAAGCAAGGTTTACTGGGCCATGCACTTGTGGCCAAGGGAGGACTGGAAGAGAAATTTTTCAGCCTACTTCTCAAACAGTTTAATTTAAAAAGGGGAGGTTCCAAGTTTCCTGCCCCACCTAGTGAGGGGTAGAGCTGAGCAGCAAGCAAAAAAGGACTGAGACAGATGTGGAGAGACTTGGGGGAGCATGTGGAGCAGAGACCTGTGAAGAAATTGTGCTTCCTTCTCAGTCTTAGACTTGTACTATGGATTTGGGGGACATGGAAGGAGACACTTGAAAGAGACGTGGATGAAAGATCTGTGGAGAGGCTGACAATGGCAGCCTTTAGCTTGTACTTTATTTTGCTCTTTTTTAACAGACTTGCCTGGCCCCTTCTGCCCACCAGACAATACCTTAGACTTGTGGGGAGATTTTTGAGCCTCAGTGACGCTGCTTTGGACCAATCCTGTTTGGTTGGAAATTTACCCATAAGGTAACTCTTGGTGTTTCATTGGGAAACGATTACCCTTTCTTCTCTATTGCACACTGATTCAATTAAATTCCTTTTCAATTAAAGGTCTTTACACTAAAGAGTATGTTTTGTCTTTAAGCAGGGGATGGTAGAATGAACTTAGGGTATGTAAGTTTGAAGGCCTTGGGGTGCCCTTCAATCCACTAACAGCTCCATGAAGGAAAGTAGGAGGGTTTTTTTTAAAGGGGTGGGTCTAAGGAAGGGGCAAATAAAGCAGTGTCATTACTGGGGTCCAGATGATGGGGTTCTTAGGTCCTTCTAAGAAAGAATTCAGCAGATGTTCCCATTCATCAGCACATGGCAAGTTTATTGAGGAAAAGAGGACAAGGAAAGAGAGATGTCTGCATAGACATGGGTGGGCAGCCTTAATGGATAGAAACTTTACCAGGGCAAGGGCTATTCATTTATAATGTTCTTTGATGAAATTATTGTGGAAATTATGGTGTTGAGGTTAGATTGATTTGGTCATCTAAGATCAATAATCCTCTCTGTCTCCACCTCTGGCTGATAATCTTTTCTGATCTCACCTCAGATTCTTGAAACCTTTGTAGCTGTTTTGGTTAAGATTTATAAATTGCCCCTACCCCACCTCTGTAAGATTTGTCTTTTTGAGATGTTCCATCCTAAATTTTTCTACTCTAAGTTTCTAACATCATAGCACATGTTGGGCTGGGTTACTAGGTGTAGGGTTAGAGAAATCAGGTCTTTCCATCCTCCCACCACTGTTATGATGGACACCTGCGGTGCTGCGGGCATCCCAGGTGGGCATGCGCAAGTGGGCGCACCTGAGTTTGACATGGGCTTAAATGGGCGGTGTCATGAGGATGCCAGGACCGACAGTACTGACGAGCAGCAGCAGTAGAAAGCAGCCAAGAGGGTGAGATGCACCGGGGGCTGGGAGGCCTGCCAGCCTCCCGGCCCCCTGGCCCCCATGCCTGCCATGTACCTGGCCACCTCTACTAATAAAAGCATGAAAAGCCACCGAAGGCTCCAAGACTCTCTTCCCTGACCCATCTGCTAAGAACCATCCTGAACCTTGCTCCTGTGCCGCCCTTCCTGGGCACTACACTAGGGCATGCACAAATGCGTGCATGTGGTAGCCTCACCTTTCCTCCTACAGAAACTGTAGGATAATCTCCAGTCAGGAAATAGCATCTTTTTCCTGGGTATGACCCCTTTGGTCAGCCTGGTGGGTCTAGTTGTTTGAATGTTAAAGGGCAGCCCTGTGGGAGAACAGGAGTGACCCAGGTTGTGGGTGCTCACCCACACTTGAGAAATCAGGATGAGACCCAAAAGCAGACACACAATTTTAAGAAATTTTAAGGTTTATTTGCAAGGGGAATAAGAAGAGGGAGAATAGAGAAGATGGAGAGAGATATCATTGATTGATACTGTCCATCAGCAGCACTATCTGAGCTGAGACACAAGGGTGCAAGCCAACACTTGTAAAGCAAGAGCAAGAGTGTACATGGTTCAGTTTTAGCCAAGCAGGGTCACCTAACTCCACCCCTAGTTCCCAGTATTCCTCCCTTGGGGAAGTCAGGTTCATGGCATGATGTAGCCCATTATAGTCCACAACGCCTGAGGCCTCATCAGCGGAGATGGGTGGAGTCCACCCAGGACATCATTCACTGGTTCAGAGTTTGCTCCTCCTTATTCATTTAACATGAACAGGATATTGAGGCAAGACATACAGCCTATGATTCAAACCACCTGTTCAAATAGTGTATTTGGCAACTATCCTACCAGCTCTTGACTTCATTTATCTACGCTGTCTCACCATTTTCAAACATCCCAACTCTTTTATTTCCTATAAAAGCTTATTGTTCCTCACGGTTACCTTTTTAGATATGTTATTGGTAGCTTTGGCAAATTTGGAACTTTGGCTTATTCATTGAGCAGTAATTTATAGGCAAGAGAAAACACACACAATATATTTCAAGGGTATGTAATGCTTAATTCACAAGATTGATTTTTATAACACATTGTAGGGTTAGAGAAATCAGGTCTTTCCACCCGCCCACCACTGATGCTGGACGCCTGCGGTGCTGCGGGCTTTCCAGGGTGGGCATGCGCAAGTGAGCGCACCTGAGTTTGGGCTTAAATGGGTGTCGTCATGAGGACGCCAGGACCAACAGGACCGACAGAACTGACAGGACTGACAGTACATACCAGAGAGCAGCAGCAAAGCAGCAGAGAGGGTGAGATGAACCGGGGGCTGGGAGGCCTGCCAACCTCCCGGCCCCCGACACCCATGCCTGCCATGTACCTGGCCACCTCTACTAATAAAAGCATGAAAAGCCACCGAGGGCTCCAAGACTCTCCTTCCTTGACCTGTCTGCCCAGAACCATCCCGAACCTTGCCCAGTGTGTCGCCCCTTCTTGCCGCTACACACATCAATCAATATGTGTGTCAGGGCACAAAGAAAATGTGGGATCTTCTAGGGCAAATAACCCAACAGCATCAGACAGAGTAATAAGAGAAAAAAAAAAGCAAAAAGTTTATACATACTATATACAAGGAGAAGATGGAGACTGAATAACTTGCCCATAAGGCCTCAGACACCATCTTACATAACTTCAGCTGAGACAAAGAACTTGGAGGGAGGGTAAAATTAAGGGGAAATGGTTGTGAGAGGTTACCAGAGAAGACACAGTAAACAAAGGTATGAGTGTTAAGCAGATTTAAGTTCTGTTTTCGCCATTGATAAGGGTAAGGAGATTAGATCTTGCTAAGGTGAAAGAGACTCCCTGACCGAGATTTTCTTTGGGCATTAAATGTCTTTTTCAAAAGACAACCCAGCCTTCAGAACTCCTCCTATGAACTTAACCTTTTGTCAGACACATTTTGGTGTGGCTGATGTTTTCTCCTCATTAGGTTTCCAGAAAGGTTTTCAACAGGAATACTCTACAGCTGGGATTCAGAGCAACTGCAACTAATAATGGGAAATCACAGGGAAGCAAGAGCACGCTCTCTTGTTACTATCCCGTCTCCCACTCCCTGGCATCTCCCACTCTTCTGCAGACCTATTCTTTGATGGCCACACTCTTGTGCAGGGACCCTGCCTCACAAGGCACATTGTACTAGGTAAGAATAAATAACCTATATTTCCTCAATTTTCCTTTGGGGAAATGGCTGGGATCGAAGGTAATTAGATTTGAGTCTTCTTGCAGGTAACTTGCAGAAAGGTCTGGCCACTAGGAAAAGTGACTGCACACTTGAAACAGACTGGATCCCCCCCTTTCAAAAGTGTGCATGGACAGTCTTCCCCAGAACCCTCAAAAACCTCTACATGAACTGCCACACGATGAACAAGCCTTCAGTTACCTGCTGTGTATTAACTGTTGACCAAGATACAGTAAGACTGATGTTTTTGGAGTCTGTGGATTTGGAGTGCTGGGTTCTTGGGTTCACTCTGGGAAAGGTTTTGTGGTAAACCACATTGGGCACCAAACTGTTACAGGGCAACCCTAATATAAAATGGGTTTCCTCACTGGGCCCTCGCTCGCACACTTAGAAAATTTTTATAATAAGCCTTAACTTTAGGCACACGCAATAAAAGTTATTAAAGGGTTTTATTTTACAAAAGAAGGGGAATAAAGTAGAAATACCACCAAGGGAAGAGAGGGATACAAATCTGCAAATATTTTACCAGATCTTTTGAGCTGGAATACAATGGCGCATTGAGAGCTGGCTCTGAATCAAGTGAGATGGCTCCAAAGGAAGAGAGAGCCCAAGGCTCACCTCTCTACTTTTATAGCCAGCCTGGCTGCTCAACTCCCCTCTCAGATTCCATTGATCAACTCTTCAATAGTCATCTTATCAGATTTGTGGTTCTGGAACACTGGTGGTCTGGAGTGGGGGTTGGAGTCTGCAAACCCCTCTGTGTAATCCATTCAGGACTACCTTTTCCCCTAACAAAAGGAACAGATAAGTAAAGTAAACTTGCATAGACACAAGCCAGAAGGAAGAGCTGCCCCGAAAGGGACAAGTTTGCTGAAAGAGACCTGCATGGCGACAGGTGGGTGGCCTTGAGGGGAGCTGCCTCCACTGAGGGAGGTCAGTGAAGAGAAGCCCCAGCATGGTACAGGTCACAGGCAGGCAGGAGGCTGCTGCCCTGCAGAGATTGTTGGTAGAGAATCACCTGCATAGTTACAGGTGGTCAGAAGGACAGCTGCCCCATTGTGGGGGCAACATTAGGTTTTTATCATCTTTTGGTAGGGAGTGGCTCATCTCTGTGGGTAGATGGTTTAATTCCTTAATCTCCATATCATCACCTTCAAGTCTGTACTCCTGACACTCCCGATAGCTGATTCCTGTCTGGGTGTTGCATTTCTTGGTCTGGGCGTTGACCCATAAGGGTCTTAGCTTCTATAACTGGGTTAATGTTTTATGCTAATTCCTTTTATCCCTACCTCCTTGTGGTATAGGCTCTTGACCTTGTGCTGTCTCCTTCTCTATTCTTTATCCTCCATCAAGACCAACAGAGGTATGTCAAGCCAAGATCACAGAGAACCAGGAAGCAAATGGTTAAGGCAGTCATTTGCTGGACTGATTTGTTTCCAGCAAGACAGTTAAAGTGCCTGACTGATTTACTTCAAGCAATAACTCAACTTATCTTGCCAACCAGGTTCCAACTACCTCTATCTGGTTTGAGCTGTTCTCTAACTTGTGAGGACCTAAAGTACTTGCAGTTTCAACAGGGTGATCTGAAACAGCCAGCAGTCTCATAGATACGCTAGAAGCTCTGCCCAGGCAGGGAGTTAACAGTCATTTCCTGGGCATAGGACATATGGGGACACATGTTCTGCCCTTGGCCCCTGCATAGAAGCCACCCACTATACAGCAATCAGACGACTTGTTCTTTTCTTGCTCTTCCCTCTTTTAAAAACCTCTCAAAACTTTTACTCTGGGAGACAGTCTTTGGACATCCATCTCCATGCTCCTTCACCATTCCTTCTTCAACTAACTTGGCTCAGTCTATGGACTGACACTCCCAAGCACCAAATCCCTTGTATTCTGTAACAAAGGCCCACATCTTTCCGCCAGCTTTTCCCTAAGTCTTCCCAGACACCCAAAGATGGAAAAGAGAGAACTAAAATAGAGGGAGGAGAGAGTGAATAGGAAGACCATGCTCTGTCCATTCTCTGGATCACTCAAGTCAAAACAGGGCTAGATAAAAAAAAAAAAGATATGGATGTTTCTACTTGCTCTAGAACTGATGTATTAGTAGACATTACCAGAAAGTTATGGACTCTTGTGTATTAAGGACAGAGAATCCAGACTCAAGATGGCATTGGCAAGGCTTTGACTAACTACAATGATTCATGCTGTTCAATAAATTGGATCCAAATATTGGCATATAGAGAGAAAATGAAAGAATACACTGAAATATTAGTCGTGATCACCCTTGTATGATAATGATTATTTTCTTCATTGGATATTTTTGTTTTTCCACTTTTTTAAACAATGTATTTTTGTGAGAGGGAAAGTATTTCTATATTTTTATTCTTAAGAACCTCCAATCCTGGGGCCTCCCTGGTGGCGCAGTGGGTTAAGCAACTGTGAAGCAAACCGCAGCCACTGCAGCACGAGTTCGATCCCTGCTGCCGGCCAGGGAGGGGACCCACATGGCATAGCAGACCTCTCCTGCCTCGCCTGCTGCTCCCCTCAGCAGTGTGTTTCTGTCAGTCTGCCTGTCCTGCTCCCCACTCTGTCTCTGGTGAATCCTCTCACCTCCCTGGACTCTGGCCTATACCCCAGCTCTTGTGTGCATAAATAAATGACATCTTTAAAAAAAAAAAAACCTCCAATCCTATTTTTACTATCTCTTCACATGGGCCCTAGCTAATTTTTTTTTTTTACATTTATGAAAGCACAACATGTAAATGGTTTAAAAATCCAAATACTGCTAAAAGACTTTTATCACAACCCAGCATTTCCTTGTTCCTAACTTGATTGTTTCTTAAGGTATTGATGTCCTTATTTGTAGTGGTATTTTTTATTTCCAAATGCATGTCACCTCTTGAATTATTCCTTTGAAACAATATTCATGACTTCCACAATATGATAAAGATTTTTCTTATCTAACCCATTTTTTCCTTTCTGCCTACATCTAACTTTTCATAATTTTTTTAAAAGATGTATTTATTTATGCCAGAAGGTGAGAGGATCCACCAGACACAGAGTGGGGAGCAGAACAGGCAAATCTACTGAAACACACTGCTGAGGGGAGCAACAGGTGAGGCAGGAGGGGTCTGTCTACTGCACCATGTGGGACACCTCCCCGGCCAGTGGCAGGAATCGAACTTGTGCTACAGTGGCTGCAGTATGCTTCATACTGTGTTGCTTAACCCACTGCGCCACCAGGGAGGCCCCCCTTTTATAATTTTTTGTCTCCATTTTCATTTTTTCCCTTTATGACTATTGTAAATATTGTTCCTTGGTAAGTAGTGGTATATTAAGATTATATGTTTTTTCTTGTACAATTTTCTAGTTAATCTGAAGTTAATTTGCCAATTTTCTTTGGACATTGGACTACATCTTCTTATAACTTCCAACAGTTCTATAAAGTACCTTCTATGTATTTTTCCCTTTGGTGATTATTTTAGTTTTGTTTTAAAGATTTTATTTATTTATGCATACAAGAACTGGGGTACAGGCTAGAGGTGTGGGGGTGAGAGTATTCACCAGAGACAGAGTGGGGAACAGAACAGGCAGATCTATTGAAATACACTGCTGAGGGGAACAGCAGGGAGAGAGGAGAGGTCTGCTGTACCATGTGAGTCAGCTCCCTGGCTGGGGATTGAACTTGTGCTGCAGTGTCTGCGGATTTCTTCATAGTGCTGAGACTTAACCCCTTGCACCACCAGGGAAGCCCCATTTTAGTTTTAATTGCGAATGGGAGCTCAAATCTAGAGTAGCTGTTCTCTAGATACACAAAATGAGTTAATATCCTAAAAATCCTTCCCTTTGCCTCTTCCCTCTGCATACTACCTCTTTTTTTTTTTTTTTTGTGGAACTTTTCACTTTTTTTTTTTTCATTTTTTTTTATTAAAATATTTTAAAATTTACA
>JAGFMF010011412.1:2521478-2566093 GCA_019455555.1 Galemys pyrenaicus
ACCCCTATGTTTATAGCAGCACTCTTTACAATAGGGAAGACCTGGAAACAACCTAAATGCCCCAAAACAGATGAGTGGATCGGGAAGCTGTGGTGCATACTACCTCTTGTTTCTTATTTCCTATGTATTTTTCTTTGTTTATATAGAGCACCGTTCAGTACTTTCTTGAAAAAGTTTACAGAAGAGATAGTTTATTTTTCTATTTTGAAATGAGATCTGTTCTACCTTCACACTGGACTAATAGCCTGGAGGGTATGTAGAATTTTAAGTTGAAAATTGTTTTCACTAGATTGTTGCAGTCATTCTATAACTCTGAAGCTTTTACTAGTGTTGGAAAGTCTGATGACATCCTAATCCCCTTTAGAATTGTCAATGACATTTTTTCCCTTTAGAGTTTCTGTTTCTTCTAAACTAAAGAGTATGTTCTTCTAAACTCTGTTTAGAGTTTCTGATTCTTCTGCTTCATGTCAGGATTGATTTTTTTTAAGATTTATTTATTTATGCATACAAGCAATGGGGTACAGGCCAGAGTCGCTGGAGGTGAGAGGATTCATCAGACAGAGTGGGGAGCAGGACAGGCAGACTGACTGAAACACACTGCTGAGGGGAGCAGCGGGCAAGGCAGGAGGGGTCTGCCATGCCATGTGGGTCCCCTCCCTGGCTGGTGGCAGGGATCAAACTCGTGCCGCAGTGGCTGCGATTTGCTTCATAGTGCATTGCTTAACCCACTGCGCCACCAGGGAGGCCTAGGGTTGATTTTTTAGTTGAACAATGTTGAATAAAGCAGGATGTGTGCTGTCCAGATCTTCTCTAACTGATTTCTCTTGGCTCCCAGCCTGGGAATCATGCCAGAGGTCACAGAACAGCTATTTCCTCTGAAATCTCTGAACCACAATGAGAATGCAGGGAACTCACTCATAGAAATCTGAGTAACATGGAATGGTATAAGTGGAAGAAAGAGAACATTTCTCTGTTCCACTCATCTATTGCTTTGTAAGTGGTATAAATTAAATGTCTGTATTTCCTCTAAATTCACATGTTGATGTCCTAACCCCCAAGGTGATGGTAATACAAGTGGGGACACTGGGAGAACATTCATATTGCCCTCATGATTAGGATCCTGGTCATTATGAAAGAATAACTGAGGATTCTGCCTTGTCCCTTTAGACCATGTGAAAAGACTTAGTCTCTGAGCCAGGAAATAGGTGCTCACCAGGCCCCAAATCTGTTGGATGCCATGGTCTCAGAACTCTCAACCTCCAGATTTATGAGAAATTCAGTTCTATTATCATCAGATTATGTGATCTTATTATGAATCAGAAGTTCAAATTCTTTAAAATCCATCCATTTTATGATGCTTTGTTAGAGTACCCTGAATGGACTAAGACAAAAATATGCCACCTCAAAACTTATTGGGGTTGAAGCCACAATCATCTTATGCTTATGGCTCTATAGATCTTGGATTCAAGCAGAGCAAATAGGAAGAACTCACCTTGGCTCCAGATCAACTGTATCCTGACAAACTGAGAATTGTGATGGGGGCCATGTATCTGCATCTCCAGGATTTTTTTTCTTTTTATTGGGATGACATGAGTCTACAATACTTTAGAGGTTTCCAGTATTCAGTTTCTCACTTCAACTTTCTATATATCACACCACATTCACCACCCAATGACCAGTCATCATCCACCACCAATGAATTCATTGTCCCTACCCAGGCCTCCACCAGACCTTGTCTTTAGGAAAGTACCACTGTGTTGTTGGAGGATAAGGGCTTACTTTGTTTCCTTTATATTCCACAAATGAGTAAAATGCTGGTATTTGTCTTTCTCTCTATTTCACTTAGCAAAATCACCTCAGGTTCCATCCATATTGTCACAAATTACAAGATTTCATGTTTTGTATATTGAGTATTCCTTTACTTTTCCCCACTGTCCTTCATAAATGGTTAGGTATATGTTGTCTGTAATAACTTTTGGGTGGCGTCTTTAGGGCTTTCTATATATAGTTTATATAGCACCTGAAAATAAAGATAATTACACTTCTACTTTTCCATCTTAGATACTTCGTTTCCTGTTATCTGATTAACTAAAACCTGTATTACTAACTAAATAGAAAGGTCAGAGTGAACATTCTTGCCTTGTTCTTAATCTTAAAAGGAAAGCTTTCAGTTTTTCACCATTAAGTATTATGTTGACTATAGGTTTGTGATATATATAGCATTAATTATGTTGAAGTAGGTTCATTCTTTTCCCATTTCATTAAGTTTTCATCACAAATGGGTACTGAATTTTGTCAAATACTTTCCCTACATCTCTTGATATCATTGTGTGATTTTTATATTTCTTTTTATTGCTATAACATTATATTAACTGATTTACATATATTAAACCATTTTTGCATTCTTGAGATAAATATCACTTGATCATAATGTATACTCCTTGTAATGTATTGTTGAATTTTCTTTGCTAGTATTTTGTTGAAGATTTTCACATCAATATTCATCAGGAATATTTATCTGTAATTTTATTGCTTTTTAAAGTTTCTAAAAAAATTTTGCATAGAAAAACTATGGTGTAGGCCAGAGGTGTGGGGAGGTGAGAGCATTCACTAGAGACAGAGCAGGGAGCAGAACAGGCAGATCTACTAAATTACACTGCTGAAGGGAGCAGTGGAGAGACAGATGAGGTCTGCTGTGCCACATGTTGGTTAGCTCCATGGCCAGGGATCAGTAAGAGTGCTGAGACTTAACCTTTAGGCCACCAGGGAAGACCCTGTTTTCTTGCCTTTTTATGTGGTTTTGTAATTAATGATAGCATCAGAAAACAGTTGTTCATAATAATCTATGAGATTTTGTATTTCTATGTCTCCTCTTTCATTTCTAATTCTATTTTTAATTATTTTTTTCTCTTCTATTCTTTGTTAGTCTATTAGAGGTTTATCATCTAAAGAACCAACTCTTAGTTTCATTCCTCTTTTGCATGACCTTTTAGATTTCTCTTTTATTCATTTACATTCTCATTTTTATTATTTCCTTCCATCTACTAACTTTAGGTCTTGCTTGTTCCTCATTTTCAAGTAAGATTTCATTGTTCTTATGCTGAGAAGTAATCCACTATGTATCTATACCACATCTTCTTTATCCATCTGTCGTTGCCACTTGGATTGTTTCCATATCTTAATGATCATGAATAGTGCTGCATTGAATACAGGGGTGCATATGTCTTTTCAGATTAGTATTTTCATATTCTTCAACTAAATATCCAGAAGTTGGATTTTTTTCATATGAACTATCGTATAATGGTTCAATTTTTAACTTACTGAAGAGACTCCATACTGCACCGACTTATATTCTCACCAATGGTACATAGGGATTCTTTTATCTCTACATTCTCTCCAACACTATTTTTTCACATTTCTAATAATAGTGGGCCTCAGTTTTGACTATCAACTGATTTCTCAGTTCTCTGTGTTATACCTGTTAGAAACGAATGACCAGGAACATTTTCTCACTCATATCTTGGTGCCTGGGCTCAGATGGGTGGAAACATGAGCATCTGGAAATATCTCTGTCCTGTAACTTTTCTATAGAACTAGCTTGAACTATCTCATTTTGTTAGTCAAGCAAGTCACTAGAGCCAGCTTATTTTCAAGGGTAAAGGAATCTAACTCAACCCCTCAGTGGGAAGAAAAGCAAAGAATTTCTGACCATCTTTAATTGACTACATTCCCACTCGGTGCTATGAGCATGTTAGAGTGTCAAAAATAACGTCTGCTTGAACAATGAACCACAAGTCTAAGCTGTGAATTGAGAAATGCCAACAGGGATTATCACCACAAGAGCCAGAGCAAGGAAAGAACAAATAGAGGATACCATGTTAGAACTGAAAGAACGTCTCTCTAGGACTTGTTGGAGTAAATGGCACCTTGGAGGACTGCAAACACAAATACATACTAACATCTCCTGTAGAACTCTTGAACAGTTAAAGAGAATTTGAAACAGTTCTTAATATTATGCATCTAAGGAAGGACTCAGGAAACAGTGCCCTTTTATTATTATTATTGTGGCCCATTTCATACACACGTGCACACACACCCACAGACATATGGCCAAAGGAAACATCTGCTACAACAGACTTCTCCAACTGTGTAGCATTACTATAGAATGCTTCACATCATTGAATGCTTCACATCATGAATCATTTAATCCCTTTGAGGAACGTATCATCTTAAGTGGGTGGGTCCCATACTCTGCAATTAATGGAAATTAAAAGTAGTAAGAAAATAAAAAACTGATGCATGTTTTAATATCATTCTTACTGGAGGAAGAACATACCAATAGCTGTTGCTGATTCAGTAAGTAGCTCAGAATATGGAAAATGAAGTCATGTATATAAATGCCATTATAGAAAAACAAAAGAAAAGATTTGGAAAAAAAATCTAAAGATGACATGAAGTTAACAAGACCAACAATTATCAATTCATTACTTTCATCACTAAAAAATAAATCTGTAAATCACTCTTTAAATGGGTAGAAATTATTCCTTTTAAAAAAAAAATCAATACCCTATCTTCTGATATGGGTATCTTGCTTCCTTGTCCACCCTCCTCATCTTCTCCATTGGAGAAAACTATCTTTGGTGAATCAATTCCTCTCATGACTGTTTCACTTTCCTCTCTAGATTTCATCCCCATAGAAGAGCTCAGAAATTGTTGATATCCTGAAAACAGTCCAACCTCAAGGAACCAGAAGTCCTGTTGATAACACTCAAGTAGCATGATAATGAACAACATAAAGTGTACAATTTTTTTTTTCCAGACTAGAACTTCTTTTCTGGAATATGATATGATGGGATTCTAAATGAAAACATCTCAACCTCATGAGCCATAAAAATATCTGCTCTAAGGGAGTTAGATATTTTTCAGAATCTCAACACACTCATTTTTAAAATCTTCCAACTGCAATGGAGAAAAAAATATTGTTAAAAGAAGCAAAATTCAGACATGCTTATCTATCTTAATTCAAAAGACTTTTTATTTTTCCAAGTTTTATCAGAAAGACTGGGTTTCCTTCTATCGTAACTTGGTTAGTCAGTATATGATATGGTATGTCTTATTAAATAGAACCTTTTGCTGAGCAGTGTACTCATTATTAAGGTATGTTTTCTTCATTTCTAGGTGTTCCAAATGTTGAAGACTAATATTTATGGAAGCATCATCCTTGGAGAAGCAATAACATTACTAAGTCTCCATTGTTTAAGCTGCTTATCCAAGGGCCATCCTTCTACTAGAAGTAAGTGCTAAATTGTATTCTGAAGAATATTGTTGAGTGACTTGAAAAATTTAAATTTTCATGGCCAAAAAAGTTTGGGAAATACTATGTTAAACAAAATTATACAGGTGTATTTACAGCTCAAATTTTTAACATGGAATATTAAGGAAAATTAACAAATCTTTAAATGTACATGTTACATAAAGCCCTGCCAAAACTTATTTTTATTGCAAGCATCATAAAAGATTACATATTCAGTTTTGTTCCGAATACATTCTGAGCAACACTAATTTAGAAATAGTTGAGTAAATCAAAATGGAAATATTCCTAGCCAAATTTATCCATAAGCATAACCTACTGGAACCTACTAATGTTGTTGAATGATAATTTCCAACCTAATTTAAGGAAAACTTTATTTTATCTAACTAAAGTAACTAAAGTTAGCATTAGCCATCAGTGTTATTTGATGGCTGTTCTTTTCTTTCTCACATAATTTAAATGAATATCTGAGGTCTTCATAGAAAGTGACCACTTAAACTTCATCTTTACTTACTCTAAACTTAATTTTAGCCACAAAACAGAATGAGATGGCAGAAGGGGTCCTCTAAATTTGTATATAATCTTTAAATCTCCTAAAGAATTTCTGAAGATTTAAGTTAACTCCTACAAGAAATTTTCCCTGTAACTCCTGCTTTCTACTAGATGAGTATGGATAGGCCATTCCTGGCTATTCTTATTAGGCTGATCATGTTGTCAACCTTCCAGCTCTTCATTTCAAAGCAAAGTAACAAGAAGCAAATAAAAACTAGGTTAGGGAGAAAAGTAAGGCAAGGAGTGGGATAGTGGGGTGCTGGAGTGGGGTGGTGGGGTAGGGTGGTGGGGGAGGCAAAGGAAGAGAAGAAAGAAAACAGTAGAACCAATTGTTTGCAAGATAAACTGATTTGCAAGATGTTTTGCAAAAGAGCCACACTAAGTCCTCAGATCCTTGTGTTTACTCTTCCTTGCAACAGGACTTTGGAGCTTTTCCCATCAAAAGGCGAATTTATATCTTTGTTTTTGTTTTTTTTTAAATATTTATTTTTTTATGCATACAAGCATTGGGGTACAGGCCAGAATTGTGGGCGGTAAGAGGATCCACCAGAGACAGTGGAGAGCAGAACAGGCAGACTGACTGAAATACACTGCTAAGGGGAGCAGCGGGTGAGGTAGGAGAGGTCTGCTGCTCCATGTGAGTCACCTCCCCAGCTGGCAGCAGGGATTGAACTCGTGCTGCAGTGGCTGCAGTTTGCTTCATGGTGCGTTGCTTAACCCACTGTGCCACCAGGGAGGCCCTATCTTTGTTTTTGTAAGATTATTTATTTATGCATAAAAGAACTGGGGTGTAGGCCAGAGGTATGGGGTGGGGAGGGAGAAAGGATTCACCAGAGGCAGAGTGGGGGACAATACAGGAAGATCTACTGAAATACACTGCTGACAAGACAGGTGAGGTCTGCTGTGCCATCTGTGTGTCAGCTCCCTGGCCAGGGATAGAACTGATGCTGCAGTGACTGGAGATGATGATGTAGTTTTTGAGTGTGGGGTTTGGAGAGCAGGGTTTTGGGTTCACTCTGGGAAAGGTTTCACCAGAGCCCCTGGCGAGTTCCCAGGCAAGTTTCTCCAAGAGGCAGAGATGTTAGTTATCTTAAAGAGCAGCTTTATTAGGAAAATGGACAGAAGAGCAAAAGACACTTGCATAGACACAAACGGACAGGAAGAACTGCCCAGAGAGGGAGGGACAGGCTTGCTGAGAGAGGCCTGCATGGTTGCAGGCGGATGGCCTTAAGGAGAGCTGCCTTCACTGAAGGTGGTCAGTGAAGAGAAGCCCCAGCATGGTGCCTGTCAGAGGCAGGCAGGAAGACTGCTGCCTTCAGAGGAGAGAGTTAGTGAGGAGGAGAGCCTGCATAGTCACAGTAAGATGGCTGTCCCAAGCCAGTGCAGAGACTGCATTGATAGTCTTCTTTTGGTAGGGAGGGGCTTGAGAAGAGTCTACAAGCACATGCCCTCCAGAGATTATTACAATGGATTCCAGAGATATTCGCTTGGGTCTTATGATCCAGGCCTTGGTGCCTAAGAATCTTCCTACTGGCTGAGTTAGTGGTTGTTAATCCCTTTTACCCACCCCTCCTCCTTGTGTGAGCCAGGTCTATGGTCTCAAGGTGCCCCCCTTCCTACCTCTCTACTCTTTTGTCTATCAGTAACATGTGCACTTCCTGTATATGGGGAAGCACTAGCACAATTTTGCTGGTGTTATTAGACACCATCTTAAATAGCTCAGATAAAAGAGGGGAGAAAGGGAAGGTCATTTACAGAGGTTTTGGGGGAAGGTATAGCAAGCAAAAGGTATGCAGATTAAGTTCTACCTTCTCTATTGAAAAGAGATAAGGACTTTAGGTCTTTTAGGAGAATCCTTTACAGAGAGAAGTTTACATATAAATATAAGAAACAACTCCCGCCAGCCTCCAGAGCCTCTCCCTGAAATCAACCTTTTGCCAAAAATACATATTTGGGAACAGAGTTTTGCTCCCTATAGCATTTAAAGGAGTAGGAGGAAGCAAAAGTGTGGGCCCTAAAATGGGATGAGGGTGGTCCTTTGGGGAATTAAAGAAAATCAGTGGGAAGGGTTGTCAGTAGAGCCATGATCAGAGTGGTGAAGGAAGTGAGGGGAGTAGAGGTAGACAAGAACGTGCAAGACTTTGAAGACACAAGACTGTTTGAACATGCAAGACACAACATGCGCAACTTTGTAAACTCACAAGGCCTGGGTTTTATTTTGGGTGATTACTTTTCTATCAAACTCAAGGACTTTTTACAAGAAAAAAAATATGCAGCCATGATAACTAATGGGGAACCAACCACTTGGCTGTATAAACCACTTTATGACCCAGCCATTCCACTTCATTCAATAAAATCATCAAGAAAAACATCCCTTTTAAAATATGTTCATCTCACTATTTTTGAGGGAGCAACTAAAATATGTAATACTGTAGTAATGGATTAATGAAAAGTAGCAATATGTCATATTAGATTATTATTGAACGATTAGAAATTACTCTATGGGTGCATGATGTGTGTGTGTATGTCTGTGTGTGTGTGTGTATAAAATCATATGGAGATGGGAACTTTACAAAGTTAACTATTTACTATAATTTCAAAAATCTTGACATGTTTACAGATTATATCAAAATTACAGAGAAATAAATAGCTACAAAAATATAGGACAAGTATTAACAATGGGTATATTGCAGATAGGGTTAAGTTCTTCTTTCCTCAGTGGTCCCCATTTCCTACCTTCAATTTTCTATAGTGAGTATATCTCGGCTTCAGAAATACTGTATAGAGACTATTTATAAATATGAACTATTACATGTATAAATCAGAGTAGAAAACTGTCAGTCAAAATATAGAGATTATAGACACCATAAATTTAGCTCTGTAACAGACTACATTAAAAATGAGTAGAGAAAAATATGCTTGCCAAAAAATAACTTGCAGTGTCACGTTAATACACTGTCAAATATAGGGGATAAAGGAAATGGTACAAATAGAGATGGGGAAAGATGGGCCTTCCATTCTGAGTGAAGATCCAACAGCTGTCCCTTATCACATAAACTTCTGTCTACCACATCACAGATAAACCAAACCAAATTTTAAAGGAGTCTCCTCATGGCACAAGGGCACTATGAAGCTACCCATAGCCACTGTAGCACAGAGTTTGATCCCTGCCAGGGAGGGGACCCACATGGAGCAGCAGACCTCTTCTGTCTCACCCACTGCTCCCCTCTGTCTTACCCACTGCTCCCCTCAGCAGTGTATTTCAGTCAATCTGCCTGTTCTACTCCCCACTCAGTCTCTGGTGAATCTTCTCATTCCCCCCATACCTCTGGCCTGTATCCCAGTTCTTATATGCATAAATAAACAAATCTTTTAAAAAAAGAGATTTTAAAAAATTATTTATTTATTTATGCATGAAGAACTGGGGTGTAGGCCAGAGGTGTGGGGGTAAAGGAATTCACTAGAGACAGAATGGGGAACAGAATAGTTGAACTGGCTGAAATATATTGTTAAGGGGAGCAGCAGGCGAGACAGGAGAGGTCTGCCTGTGCCATATGTAGGTCAGCTCCCTGGCCAGGGATTGAGTTTAGGCCATAGCTATAATAGTACTGACGCTTAACCCCTAGATCACAAGGGAGGCCCCTACAATTAAAAAGATTTAAAATTTTTCATCATCTCAAGGTTCTGATCCTTATATGCTGTCATTGCTTCTTCACAGGCCAATTTTTTCAAGATTTTATGAAGCTACTCTTTTCCTCAAGGTTTTATGAACTATTTGCTTGGATGTCCTCAAAAGGTGCTAAGATTTAGATACGGGATTTTATCTGGGTAGAAGTAAATATCTTTATCTTTTGATACCTTCTCAATAATTAATCAAAAGGTGCTAAGATTTAGATATAGGATTTTATCTGGGTAGAAGTAAATATCTTTATCTTTTGATACCTTCTCAATAATTAAAATTGTGAAAGGGCCTAGATCAAAAGATCATTTAAAAAATTCACATTTGACCATTATTGTATTTTTTTCCTTTTCTTTTTCTTAAATTGCAGCAACTAGTTTACAAGTTGTTTGTAAAGTAGAGGATCTCCCTTTTTCAAGTGTTTTTAAGTGTTCCCTTATTTATTTTCTTTGTATTTCTGTTTCTTCCACCTGCATTCATTATCAGCATCATCTCTGAGGTCACTGAATCAATCTTCCGTTTGATTTATTCTACTTCCATAGCTTTCTTATGAGTTTTTATACTTTAAATTATTTTTTTCATATCTTGTTATTTTCTTATTAAAGCTTTCATTTCAATCTTCTATTATTTCTCAGGATATTCATTTGTTTTCTGAGTTTTCTTGTATACCTTTGATCATGTTTTCTGTCTTCTTCCATTTCTTTGAATTTCTTTATCATGGCATTTTTGACCCCTGTATCTGATAGCAAGAAAATATCTTCTATGCCTTTGTGATTAGTATCTGAAGATTTGTTCTCTCTGTAGTGTGGTAATCCCCTGAGGACACAGGTTGCTAAATGTTGTGTTCTTTTATCTCCCCATTATATGATTTCTAAACATCAAGCGTGCAGAGCTGTTACTTTTCCAGTAGATGATGCTGTACCTCAGGGAGAACTACTCTGTAACTGGGGGAGATAGTTCTCCCAATGGTCTGCTACGACGGAGCCACCTTTAGGCCCCTTCCCAGAGCTTGCTGAGACCATACTTGTATCTATAGAGGGACCATAAAAGGGGTTCTGCCCTCAATCTCCTCCCCAGAGTTTGCCAAGGCTGTGCAGACATCGGCAGGGGGTCTGCTATGGAATGTCCACCCTCAGAACCTTTTACCTAAGTTTACTGAAGCTACCCTGATGTCTGATGGATGTTTGCTCTGGCAGGTCAGCCCTTGGGTTCCTTCAGAGAGCTTACCATGGTCACACTTATCTCTGTGGAGGTCTGCTTCTGCAACCTGTTGAGAACTCATCTAAGTCTGCAAAGGTTTGCTATGGAAAGTCCTTGCCAGTTCAATCCCTGCTTCCAGGGCCTTCCAGGCCACCAAAGCTCACCCTTCCTGCACGGACAGGTTTGTAGCTTGACCTGTTCTGCTGTTCCCTGGAAGAGGAATCCCCCTCCTCCAAATGTTATTCTTATAGTGTGCTGTAATTGTCTGCTTTTCTTTCAGGAGTTTTTGACTATGTTCTGCTACTATCTGTGAGTACATGGAGAATATAGGTTCCAAGTCTTCACTCTGTGGCCATCTTGTCTTACTTCCCCAGATATTGTAGAGATTCTTAGAGTATTCTGAAGTTCAAATTCAACACAGTTAACTTTATTCTTTATTTTCTCAACTTTTCAGATGAGCATTCATATAATTACTTTCAAAGACACAAGGCAAATATGTCTCCTAATTTTTATATCTCACTGCCAAGTTTTGTTGTTTTTTTTTTAAATGGACAAAAATCTCAAGAAGTTGGAGTCCCTGTTCTTGAATTCTAAAATTAATAATGAAGATGGTTTGGGAGATCAGTTGCACAGAATATGAAATAGGTAATAAAGGTCTCAAAAGTGCAGATTACTGATAATGCTAAGAAGACCTGGATCTTCCAGTTGAACAGGCCCTTGACAAATGCCTACAATTTTGTAAACTCCCATAAATATGGGAGGGAGAGTTTCAATAGAAAATCAAGGGACAAAGAAATATTTCTATTTATGGGTATAATGACTAAAGCATATTAAATCTGACTGCTTGAAAAGTAGATAATTGTGGCAAATTACAAACAAAAACATTTTGTTGCAACATTATCTCCCCATCCTTTGGGTTCATCTACAATGTGACCTTGACACTCTTTCCATCATGAAGTGGGATCTGCTTTTCCTCCCTCTTACTCAGGGCGGATGTATGACTCATTGGAACATTTGTAACGTTCTATTTAGGTTGCAGTGGAAGGGATGTCTTATGACTTTCAAGGCTAGATAAGAAAAGGCACTGTGGCTTCTGCCCTGCTCATTGGAATATTCATCCTTGAAGACTGCAGCTGCCATGTAAGTGGTCCACCTCCTCTGAGCCCCACCCAGATCACCCCTAGAGATCCCACAGTGGACCCTGAGACCAGAAGTGAGAGGTTGCCCAGCTAGCCACCACCTGTTGTACCAGACACTGTCCACCAGCTGCCTCGAGAGGAACCCTAGCCCACCGAGCAAGGCTTCCTGCATCCCTCACTTACAAGAACTATATATGTGCTAAAGGAAAAGAACTGAAGGATGTTAAGGGTAATGATTAGGCCATTTATGCCTGCTGACTGGTGCTATCCATCTTGATGGCTACTTTTCAAAGGAATAGCTCCAGATTTTCCTGAGTTGTAGAAGACACGTATACATCTCAAAGGGACAGAAAAAGCATGTATAATTACAAGTTTTCTAAAGCAAATGTTCTAAGAAGAGACAGGGCAGCATCCCGTCATCAGGTTAGAGCTTTGAGTTTTTTCAGCAGGGACATGAGCAGGGTTGGGTTGTCTCAGGTGCATGCCATTAGGTTGCTGAAAGCCAAGTCTCTCACCGGGTGGAGGGAAGGTTAGAGGTTAGATGGACTCTTGTGCTGAGAGTGTCTGCAGTTCTCAGTTGTTACACAGCACAGATATTCAGAACAAACCTTGTTATCCAAAAGTGAAGGGTGCTGTAACAAAAACCTAAACCACAGGGCATTGGTTTTAAGACTGGGTCATAGGAGGAAGTTAGAAAGACCTTGAGGAGATATTTAGAAAGGTTTCAAAGAACCTGGAGGAAGGTGTCATGAAGCTTACAGTAGAGAGGAGGAAATGCCACCAAAAGCTAGTGGAAAGATGACACTTGTTATATAGTAACAGAAAGTTTAACACACTCTTGCCTACAAAGATGTGGAAAATAGAATTGTACCTAATATATTCCAACTCATTAGGGAGGTTTCCAGACAGTTTATTAGAAATGCCACTTACCTTCTATCTTACCTTACCTTACTATCACATAGAGAGAGACTTGAGCTTAAAAAAAAAACAAAAAAAAAAAACAATTCTGTGTTTTAGGAAACTGAGCAGGAAGGAAATATCGTAAGGAAATATTGTGTTGTAAGTTTTGGTTATAACAGTCAGTCCTTCACCTACTAGGTTCAAATAAGTTATTTCTTATTCTTCAATTTTCCAGACATCAGAAAATATTCAAAATATACTACTGTATATACTTCCATTGCCTCTACGTGTCACAATATCGTTGTAATATTACTTCTTATAAAGAGCAGAGAAATTAATTTGATCTTCTTGCAAGCATAATTGATCAAAAATTATATTTATAAATTATTCATACCAGGTATTAATGAGAACTAAATCATTCACCTGTAATTTTATATGTTAGCTATTTGGAATAATTTCCAGTAGCTAGTCTGTGGCTCCATGCATTTCAAATCTTGCTCCTGTTCAATTATCCACTGTTTCCCTTGCTATCCCATGTAATACCCATTCATGTTCTGGTATGAGCTCCGCTCCCACACCTGTGGAAGAAAGCATGCCAGGTGAGTCAGTACATTGAGATCGATGTCAACACCAAGCTGGTGAGCCATAACCATGGCATTCATGACAAATCATGTGACTATTCCCCATTAAACCCTACTCAACTGTGGCCCTGACTCATCTTCCCTTTTGCCAGAAGAGAGAGCCAGAATGTGTATTATTTTTTGCTAACCATATAAAATGTTCATTAAAAAGTCATATTAAAAAAGACCACTCTCTTTCCACTCAGCTTCTCATGTTGGTATCATGAGAATTTGGGGCATTCTTGGAATCTGGAAAAGGGAAGATGAGTCAGGCTCATTCTTTATGTGCTCTGAGCATAAATTTTTTTCTGTTATATGTTTTATTCTTTAATAATGACCTTCAAAGAGAAGTTTTTCATTTTGATAAAATCTAAATTATTGATTTTTTTTCTTTCAAGGTGTGTGCCTCTATATATCCCAGAAAATGTTTACTTAACCCAAGGTCATAAAGTTTTTCCTCCTATGTTTTCTCCTGACATTATGTTTTTTTTTTTTTTACACATGGGTATCTAGTTGTTTCTACACTATCCTTTAAAAGACTATTCTTGCTTCATTACCTTATTTAATGGCTTATTGATCTCTTGTACTAATACCACACTGTTTTGGTCATAGTAGTTTTATAGTAAGTCCTGAAACCGAAAAGTCTTCCAGTTTCAACTTTCTTTTTTTAAAGATTTTATATATTTATGCATACAAGAGCTGGGGTACAGGCCAGAGTCATGGGAGATGAGAGGATTCACCAGAGAGAGAGTGGGGAGCAGAACAGGCAGATCCAATGAAAGACACTGCTTAGGGGAGCAGCGGGCAAGGCAGGAGAGGTCTGCTGCACCATGTGGGTCAACTCCCCCCCCATCACCCCAGGTTGACAGGGATCAAACTGTGCTGCAGTGGCTGCGGTCTGCTTCATAGAGCATTGCTTAACCGATTGCGCCACCAGGGAGGCTCTTCAAACTTCTTTTTGAAAATTGATATTAGTATTTTATTTAACTTACATTTTAGAATCAGTTCATGAATTTCTATGTAAAATTCCACCACGATTTTAACTGGGTTTTATCTACAGATGAAAATGGGGGAAATTGACACTTAATAATCATGACCCTTCCAATCCACAAACATAACTTATCTATCTCTTCATTTTAGGTCTCACTTGACTTTCTAGATAAAAATCTTATAATTTTTAAAATTTTCATAATTTTATGCACAAATTTTACACATATGTTATTGTTATTTTTATCTCAAAAGTTTTCATGATCTTGCTGATATAGCTTTTATGGGTTGCTATACTTCTTTGGGTTGACATGTGTTTTCCAAAACAGATATATTGACATTCTAACCCCCAGTACCTCTGAATGTGAATTTATTTGGAAATAGGGTCATTGATGTAATTAGCTAAACTGAGTTGACGCTAGAGTAAAGTGGGTCTGAAATCCTATATAACTGATATCCCCTTATAAGTAGAGGAGAATACCATGTGAAGTCTTAGAAGCCTGCCATGTGACAATAAACCAAGGAATGCCTAAGGTTACCAGAAACTGGAAAAGGAAAGAATTTGGAAAGAAGGATCCTTCCCTAGGTCAAAGAGCATGACCCTGTCAACACCTGTATTTCAGACTTATACCCTCCAGTGAGAGGACACATTCCTGTTAGCAAAGCCATTCAGTTTGTGGTCTTCATTACAATAGTCCTACAAAAATTGTACAGTCCTGTTTCCTTTCTTTTGCAACATGTGGGTGTTTGTTGGGTTCCTGCACTAGCTAAGATCTCAGTGCTGTATTGAATAGGGCTGAGGGCTGATATCCTTTTCCTTAGTCTTGAAAGGATATTTAGTCTTTTACCTTTAAGTCTAATAGTAGATGTTTCACAGATGCCCATTAGGAAGTTAGAGAAATTCCCCACCATTCCTAGTTTCTAAGAATGGGTGTTGAATTTTGTCAGATCTTTTTCTGTATCTATTGTAATGATCATATAGTTTTTCTTCTTTGGTCTTTTTATGTAGTGGATTAAATTGACCTTCCAAATATTGAACCAATCTTGCATTCCTCACATAAACCGCACTTTTCAATTTATCTTCTGCTGGAATCAATTTGCTAATATTTTGTTAAAGATTTTTGTGTCTATACTGACGCAAGATATTGGTGTGTAGTGTCTGTTTGTTTGTTTTGTACTTAATTTCCTGTTTTTGTTATCAGGCTAATGCTGATAATATGAAAGGAAATGAAAATTTCAAAACTTCAAGAATTGAAAGCCTATATGTTTGAAAGTGAGTTGCAGACATTATGACAGATCAACCCTAAATAGGCATTGCCCGAGTCCCAGGTCCACAAAAAAAGTTCCACCTATAATTAGAATGCTTGGAATATATTGGTAAATGCAAAATGCAGACTTGAAGGGAAGGAGGATATCAATCAATGCAGTGCAGTTCAACAACTTACTCAGCCTCCAATGTCCATGTAGCTTGCAAGACCAAAAAGTTTGCAGGAAGAAATTGTACAACAGAAAATCCATAGAGGGCTATACAGTGGGAGGGTGTATTTAACAGCTACCTCCCTTCTTTTATTTCCCACTTGTCAGTGTTTAAACCACAAGTTGATATTTTTGAAGGGACAGGCTGAAATAAATCAAAGCTTTTTATTTTATTTTTTTAAGAATTCAAGTATTCTAAGTGGTGGTGGGGGTAGAGTAAGGCACATAGATAGAGCAAAGTGTTCAATTTAAATATCCCATGTTTCAGAATAAGAAGGTAAACAAGGATGATTATTTGAGAGTAAATCTCAAAATCATTAATTTATTCTACAAATGACCATGAGCAGCTTTTATGTGCAGTGTTTTTGCTATCTACAGGGTGACGACAGTGAATATGACATTGTCTTTGCCCTTTAGGAAATTTCAAAGTTCATGAACATGTGCAAGATGTAAAAACAACAGATTAAAAGTCAGTACTCATGAGCCTTTGTGTCCATGTGATGCAAGACTAATGCTTTATTATGCAAGATGTTTTGGATTTGAGAGAGAGAGTGTGTGTGTGTGTATCTACCTATCTAAACATAACATGGAAATAAATAGTCATATTTTAGTGGGCATATTACTCATTTAGGTACTAAGAGATAAGGTGTTTCTCTAGGAAAGTTAAATCAAGGTTTACTTTTAAAAATTAAATTTATTTATTTTCTTACAGCATTGTTAATTTTTGGACAGTATTTGATGTCTCCTCTCAGCTATTATCCCTGTAGTTATCCCACCACCATAGTCCCTTATGCAATTCCTTCCCATTTTGACTCTTCTCACACCCCCCACCCCATATGCCTCAGATCTATGGTCAGCTTGCAAGTTTTGTCTTTTTCCCAAAGCTTACTTTAAAGGTACAGCTGTAAGGAGAAGAGATGCTCTATAATCATACTTCCCTGCTCCTACCCTCTTCCTACAGTCACAAAAGTGGAAAACCTTGAAAGGGCTCTGAAAATATGTTGTGGGGAAAAGGGAGAGGCTACCTGTCTAGGGACCTCAGGACTTCAGAAAAAGCAGTGAGTTCCCTGGGTATTCTTTTCTCCCATATGTCTCAGACAATGTTGGGGAAGCCTGCCAGCTGGCATTACCAACAGGCATAGACAAACAAGCAGCTCTAAGAGAAGCACATTGTCTCTGGCCCAAGGGCCAGCAAGCAGGTAGACCAACAGATACCCAGGAGAGCCTGGCCCTTGTCTCAAAACCAGTGGGCAGCAGTAAGTCCTCAGGGGAAGGGGCAGAGCGAACCTACCTCTCCATGTTCTCTACCTCCAGCGGAAAGCAACCTAGGCTTAGAATTTCTCTACTTCCTTCCCCCTGAAGGAAACCAGAATATGTTCCCCAAAACATGCCTATTTTTAAAAATTATTTTGAACCAAAGGCAACTAAGAAGCACAAATGCAGGAAAATCTTCCCCAAGATGTAGTATAATAATTCTCTTTCACAGGACGCAGAGACGGTACCAGGAGAATTTGCAAACAAGACTTCCTTTAACTTCCTCTCAGATACTCACCTCCTCACAGTTTGTGCCTCTTGAGAGGCTAAGATTCCTTTTCTTTGTTCTGCCACTTCTCTACAAATTTTTGTTTACTGTTGAAGGTCTACAAAAGCTGCTATTTTCAGCATAGGTTTCTCACACATGATGTGAGTTGCATTTGTTAATAAACTATTTGTCTCTCATTAATCTGTCTTTGTGTTCAAGAGTCTGCATCTAAGACTGAGATAGGTACAAATCAAGTTTTGGCTCCTTTATCCCCCTGTAGCACAAGGTGATCCAGGTAGGCTCTTCCCTGCGCCAAAGCACTAACAAATCAATGGGAAGCCCACCAACACCTGGGAGCCCAGAGCGAAGACCTGGGGAAACAAGCTCCCTCCCATGGGTCCCTGCATTATCTACCGCCAGGCTAGGTGGACTGTAGGTTCAGGTAGGTGACTTCACCTGTTGATGGCACCAGTGGGGATCCCACCAGCATTGGGCAGTCTGGGTCTGCAGTCCTTTCCAGGGCCTACTGTTATCTCCCCTGCCCACCCAGAAACACCAGGATCAGAAAAGAGTGCCTGCAGGAGGCCCCACTGGGTACAGCAGCCCCAGGTGAACCAAGCAGACAGAATAGCACGGCAAAAGCTCTGAAAACTAAATTGTCATTGGAACCAGAACCCACAAAAGTAAACCAAGACCTACATCTTAATTGTCTGCTAAATTTAAAATTCAAACAAAATTGAGTCTCCTAACAATATCCAAAATGCCTAGGATATAATAGAAGATTGCTCTTGATACCAAGAAACCAGGAAAACACAAATTGGATGAGAAGAGACACTCAACTACTAATGCCGAGATGAATCAGATATGGGAATCATCAGATAAGGATTTCAAAGCACCATCAGTTTTTAAAATGCTCTTACAAGCAATTATAAACTTTCTTGAAATAAACACAAAAAATAGAAAATATCAGGGAAGAAATATATTTTTTAATGAAAAATATAATAACATAGCTCATTGAATGGGCTCAATAGTAGGGCGGAAATGACATTTAATAGAACCTCCTTCATTTAAACAACAAAGAGATAAAAAGACGAAAGAAAGAACAGAAACTCAGGGGCTTGTGGGACAATGACAGAAATTCTAACCATCAGATCCCCAAAAGAAGTAAAAGAATGCATGATGAACATTTTAAAAAAATAATGACTGAGAACATCCCATATTTGGCAAAAAGGCTACAAATTATTTTTTAATGAGGGTATATGTTCTTTTTCAAAAAGATTTATTTATGCATACAAGAGTTGGGATATAGGCCAGAGTTACAAAGGGGGACCAGGTGAGAGGATTCACCAGAGACAAAGTGGGAAGCAGAACAGGTCGAATCTCTGAAATACACTGCTGAGGGGAGTAGTGTTTAAAGCAGGAGAGGTCTGCTGTGCCATGTGGGTCACCTCCCTGGATGGGTATCAAACTCATGCTACAGTGGCTGTGGATAGCTTCATAGTGCTGCAACTTAACCCTTTTCACCACCAGAGAGTCCTCTGAACTATAAATTCTAAATAAAAGAAATCTATATCAAGTCACATTATATTAAACTTCTAAAAATGAAAGACAGTGATGTGTGGCTAACATGGTGTTAGAGAAGCATAGAAATATGTAATTACAGCGTAACTATATATGAAAACACAGAAACAGACCCGTGTGTGGCAACTGCATATATAAGTGAGTCTATATATAAATATATGCATACAAATATCCATAATTTATGTATGTGTGTATATATATACATATACACATACAAATGAGCATATAAATATACTCATGCATATGACAATTGAGTGTATGCATATAAATGTCCATAATTTATGTGTGTGCGTATATATACATATACACATACAAATGAGTACATAAATATACTCATGTGTATGATAATTGAATGATAAATGTTGACAGTTCAAATAAATGGAAAAAGGATAAAATGTTCAATGTGTAATTGAGCACAGTGTCTTTCTATTAGGATAAGTCTGAACTCTCTCATATTAACACTATAGTCATATAGTCTGGCTAGATTAAAACATTTAAAATAAGCCTAATAAAGCTATAAAAGTAAAAATATGTGGGCAAATGTTCTATTAGAACCTTGGGATGAAGACCTTTCTAAGCTTGAAATGAGTTAAAAAATTTTCACAGAAATTTTGTTTCATTCTTTATCTGTTGGAAAATGAGTGACAAGAATAGACTATTTCTTGAAATTGCTTTTTCAGTTCTATGAATCACTTGATACTTTTTCTCAAATAACTCAGAAAATCTTATCACTCATATCATATAAACAATGTTTTCAGGGCCTCCCTGGTGGTGCAATGGGTTAGGCGATGCTCTGTGAGGCAGACGCCAGTATGAGTTCGGTCCCTGCTGCTGGCCAGGGAGGTGATCCACATGACGTGGCGGGCCTCTCCTTCCATGCCCGCTGCTGCCCTCAGCAGTGTGTTTCTGTTGATCTGCCTGTTCTGTTCCACACTGTCTCTGGTGAATCCTCTCATCCCCCCACCCACCCACCTCTGGCCTGTGCCCCAGTTCTTGTATGCATAAATAAATAAATCTTAAAAAAAAAAACATTGTTTTCATATATGTAGTCAAATAAAATATAGTGGCACTTTTTTCATATAAGGCATTAACTCCTGTTGATAAAATCTTTATTGAAAAAATTCAGTGAAGTTATATAGGCAAAGAACTAGTTTATTACTTGACTTGTATTTTTTTAATTAGCTTTATACTATTATATTGCCTCTCTTAATTGTCTAGCAATTTGGCTATACATTATAGAATGTTTAACTAGCAGCAATGCAAACAAATGACTATTGGGATCAACATCCAACACTTCCCAGAGATACTCTTTGTGTATACTATACCGTGTGGTTAAAAAATATTTGCCAGAACTCCAGACATCAAGTTTGATTTCAAGAGAGAAATAGGGGAGAAAAGGGAAAGGCAGTCACATCTATCTTTGTCTCCATCTTCTCAGGCTGCTATAATTAAAATATCATAGACAGGGTGCCTTTGATAACAAATATTTATTGCTCACAGTTCTGGAGTCTGGAACTTAAGATCACAGTGCCAGCAGACTTGGTGTCTGGTGAAAACCCACATCTTGGTTCAGGGATGTCCATATTCTCAATGTGTCCTTACATGGCAGAAGAGACATTGGAGCTTCTGGGGTCTCTTATAAGGGCACTAATCCCATTTTCAGGGTCTCCACCATTGTGACCTAATCACAACTCCCTAAAGATACCACCTTCTAGTATTAACGCATGGAAGTTCAGCTTTCAACATATGAATTTGGGAGCAGAGTAGTGGAACTCAAATATCCAATCGATAGCACTCTCATCAGAAAAGGAAAAACTTTTCCAGTATGCACGATGTTGGGTCACATCTGGCTACAATACGATAAAGGAATTCAGTGTTTGCTTTCTTAGTCCCTGTGGTGGAGGCTGCATGACTGTGTCTGTCACAAAAGCTAAAGTCATACACTGTTGTGTTCCTTGGGGAATTAGGCTTTATTTCTGGGACACAAAGAGGAGGAAGCAAGTAGAGTCTTTTTATTTTTTAGTCTTACTTCTAAACTCTACCAGTGTTTAAAGCTTCTATTTTCGGGCCCTCCCTGGTGGCGCAGTGGGTTAAGCAAAGCACTATGAAGCAAACCGCAGCCACTGCAGCACCAGTTTGATCCCTGCTGCCGGCCAGGGGGGTGACCCACATGGTGCGGCAGACCTCTCCTGCCTGGCCCACTGCTCCCCTCAGCAGTGTGTTTCAGTCCATCTACCTGTTCTGCTCCCTGCTCTGTCTGGTGGATTCTCTCACCTCCCTGCACCTCTGGCCTGTATCCCAGTGCTTGTATGCATAAATAAATAAATCTTTAAAAAAAAAAAAAAAGTTAAAAAAAAATAAAGCTTCTATTTTCTTTAGAGAGGGAGTTCATTTTGTATTTCACCAAAAGGGGGCTAATATAATTATAGACAGGATTAATATGTTGGATAAAGAATTTGGGATCAGCCCCACATATTTCTGTCACATCTTGGTGCTGTTGCTTTTTGGATCTCTGTAACAAAATTCAAATGTTATGTTTTGTAGCTAAAGCTTTATAATAAAAACTATAAAGGTAAAAATGACAAAAGTATAAGGGGAGAGAAGTAGGGTATTTTAAAAACAGGATAGACTCTCATGATTTACTCAGATAGTGAAACTTCATTTTGAAGAACTATAGGGACAGAAAATAGTGATCAAAATGGACATATATTGACATAATATTCATTTATTATATTGTTAATAATGAAAACACCATAATACATTTTAGTTATAAAATAACAAAAATACTATAGTCATCAGCTATCCTTTCTCTTTTCCTGCATTTCATGAATTAATTATACAAATTATCATAAGAGATCAATACCTACTAACTCCATTTTCCTTCACTTTTTTCTTCTTTCTGTCTGCAATGTGACTTAATTTGGCATTTAAATTCCCACATGACATAATATACCAAAATCAATCCCAGATGGAATAAAAATTAATATATAGAATGTCTTATTAAGAACAGTAATTTAAAAGGTTTGGTCCTAATGCATGAATAAACAGATCAATGGAACAAAACACAAACTATAGAAATAGCTCCAAATGCATATGGGAATTTAGTGTAGGATTAAGGCAACATATCAAAATAGCAGAGAAAAACTGATTTGTAATAAGTGGTGCTGAGAAGCTGAGAAGCCATCTGGAAAAAATAATTTGGCTTCCTACTTCATTCTTTTCACCAAAATAAACTTCACATGAATCAAAAATTTAAAGTGAATTCTTAAAAGTAGTAAAAAAGTTAATCTTGGCATATGTCTAAACAAAATACTTATCTTAGAACATAAAGGAAAAATTGATAATTGGACTACTTAAATATTTAAATTTTCTGTGTGATCAAAACTTCAATAACACACTGGGAGAAATTATAATAATGGCAAAATACTACTTAATATATGAATGGTTCTTAATAATTGTTTGAACCCAGAAATTTCAGTTTGGATATATTAATCATTGATATTCTTGCACCTATATACAAAGACATATTTACAAAACCATGAATTGCATGTAACGCAGTAGACTGGGGGTGGGTGGGGCCAGATATTCATCCTGAGATGTTCGGTGGAAAACTATGCAACAATATTTAAAGATGAGTTACAAATATAGGCACTACTCTGGAAAGAACCCAGCTATATCTAAGTAAAATAAGTAAAAGAATAAGGGGTAAAGAGAGTTTGTAATGGGCTACCATTATTTAAAGGCTCTATGTATGTATGTGCCTACAAAATTCTTAAAGAATTACTCTAGACCCATGGGTGTGTCTGGAGACCCAGGTTGAAGGGAACTTTACCTTTCATTTCAAAGATATGGATCTTTGTAACTATTTGACCTTTTTTGCAATGTGCATGTAATATATGCATAGGTGTTTCTTTTCAAATGAAGAATTAGATACACAACCAAATGAATAGCTATCAAGTTTTTGAAGGGGAAGAACTTAAAGTGTAAAAGCAACAAAAACAATCAGGAAGGAAAAGGTTGATCAATTTGACAACATAAATTTGGAATATCTAAATTATAAAATAAACCACAGAGAAAACTGGACACTCGGAGTAATTTGCACTTGGCTCACAGGCAGCTCTGCTAAGTAGCTGGCACATGGGCTCCCACTTAACACTATGGCACCCACAATGGCCGCCACTACTCCACCCTCACTTCAGTTCGGCTACTGCAGGCCTAGCGATTATATGCCCCTTTAATTGCCTTCCCATAGGATTTGTGAGTACACTGTAAAGTCTTTCCTTCTGCTGTTGGACTTTTTATGGATTCCAGCCTGGCTCACTCTGGCTTTGGTCTCTACTGGGATAGGGGAGATAAGGGGTGTTTCAGTGGCCACGCCTCCCCTTCCTGCCTATTGAGGGTTGGGACCTGGCAGGGCCAGGTGGGGTGGAAGTGGATGGGAGGGCTTCCCAATTTCCCTGGTCAAGAGTCTTCCAACCTCCCACTGCCCTAGGTAGGTCCTGAGCCGACTTTCATGTCAGGAAAACACAGCCAAGGTATTTTGCGATGTCCTAAACTTCCCTCCCTGTGGCTTAGGAAGCCCACCACCAGCCCATACATGCTCCCTGCCATACTCTATTCTATATTCTTCTCAGTGGCCCCCAACCTTGGTTCTTGAACTCCCTAGGGATGTCATAGTGTTACCGGGCTGCAGCCGGCAGGAGGAGTGGTCTCTGGCTCCCCTGCAAGTTAGTGTGGCAGTCCTTCCTCAGAAACCTTTTATGTAGTAGTGTGCTGCCTGGATCGTGGAATGGACCAATCAGGTGTGAACCTTGGATTGATTGGCACCAGGACTCCGCCTATCAGCAAGTTAGTGATAACCAGAGCCCGTCTTGTAAATTACACTTCCTGAATTCTGGAACAGGCCAAAATGGACCAGTCAGGTGCAGGCAAGATGGACCAATCAGGTGCAGTAAAATGGACTGAGGAGGGGGCACCTGAAGAAGTGAATATAAGGCAGGGTCGAAGCCAGTTTAGATAGCAGTTCGTTGGGAGAACTGACGGGGATTCAGAGCGACCTGAAGGAGCAGACGGAGAAGCAGCAGCAGAGGAAGAAGAGCTCCTACAGAGGAAGAGGAAAAGACAGTTCCAGCCTTCGAAGGAGGAGGGAAGCCTCCAGCCTCCGCCCTCCGAGGAGAGAGAGAGACTGGGACTCGGTCCTGGCTGTGACACTGACTGGAAGGAGCACCAAAGGCCCTGGGCCTGGTGTCTCAAAGAGCTGTTTGTTGGTGGCATAAACCAACAACTCACAGGAGCTGTAACACTGGGTGTTCACTGGAACACCACCTCTGCAGGCCCGTAGTGGTCATTGCTCCTGGACAGTGCTGCCTAGAACTGGTGACTGGTGACTGCCAACGCTGATGCTGTCCGGATGAAGCAGCCAGCCTCTTGTGGATACGTAAGCGCTCTCGTTTCCCTCAGTTTGTAAATAAACCCATGACTGTTGTTCCTGTAGCCTGAAGTCCCTTGCAATTGTGCACGTGGGTGAGAACCCACAGACAGTGACCTGTATCGGACACTGTCCTCTGATAGGCTATAGCCCCTGTTGCTATAGCACTTGATTCTGGTTTGTGGCCTTTTGGCCTTTAGGGGCTTTTGAGGGCCTCTGACCCCTGTCTCAGTCAGAGCGGCCTCCTCCTTCCCCGCTCCCCTGTTTCAATAGGACCCTCCCAGGGTCCCCACAGGATGAGACAGCATAGGCGGATGAATGTATAGGGAATGGGGAGAGGGGACAAGAAAACCCGGACACTCTTTCTATGGTGCCAACATCTTACATCTTCCACTGAGAGGCTCAGCAGTTCTTTATTTATACTCCACACACAAGAAGCAGGAAAGCAGGGAAACATCATTTGTAACACTTTTTAGGAAAAACAGGGGACTTTCAGGACCCAGCCCTGTGCAAAAACATGTTTTTGAGAACAGCACAACAACATCCGTTACATTTTCTTAGGACTGGTGCAAAACAACATATACCAAACATTGAGGCAGAAGTGATAACCCCCAGATCCATTACAATGAACTAGCCCTTTCCACTACAGGCCCCAAGCAAAAAGGAAATACTAAAATGAAACCCCAAACTATATCTATTCTTTACCATTCCATCCCCAAAAGGAGCCACTAACCCCAACCTATCCTGAACCCAATAGTTCGTCATCAAAATTGCTCAGCAACCAGTTATTCTGTTTGTTTAGTAAAACAGCCAATCTTACAACTACCCCCCTGCCATGGGAAATTTCCAATTAACACTTAATATGCCTTTACAAGATGGTGACAGTAATATCAGCCAAAACAGTGGCAATCGGGTAGGGGCCAGCTTTGGAGCGCCTGACTTTTCAGTGATGTCCCTCATGCCGGACTTTTGTCACTCAGCATGAGTAGCATGGCCCCGGCAATAGGGCTGTATAGCTGGTTCCAGATGTCTGGATTTTCCTAGGAGTATATATCAGTCTTTTTTAAATAGTTGTTTTCAAAGGAGAGGGTGATTCAGCCTCTTTATTCCTGCCACGTTGTGGTTGGAGGGCCCCAAGAGTAATCTAAATTTTAAATTAAAACAATAAAATAATACCTTTTTCCTCTCAAGTATGCAAAAATTTCCAAATGGGAATCATGCCTAATGCCAGCATCAAAAAACAGATCCCATCACCTTTGTGCATGCCAGTGGAACTTCACAATTAAAGCAATTGGTAAATTGACTCTTAAAAAAACATTAGAAAACCTCATTAGATTGAGGGAAGGTAGGCGGATTAGACTCACTGGAATAAGGGAAAATATGACTCACCAGATTCTTAGCAGTGTCTCAGAATGGGAAATGAAGATGGTATTTTAGGGTATCAGTGCTTAGACTGGATGGTCTGTAAGACACCCAGTGAGGAACTGTTAAGGATAAGCTGGTGATGCAGCGGGTTGAGCACCACACACTGTGAAGCATTCACGGCACAGCAGCGCACGAGTTCGATCCTGGGCCAGGGAGGGGACCCACATGGCTCAGCAGACCTCTTCTGTCTCACCCGCTGCTCCCCTCAGCAGTGTATTTCAATTGAGCAGCCTGTTCTGTTCCCCACTCTGTCCCTGATGAGTCCTCTCACCTCCTGCTACTCTGACCTATACCCCAGCTCTTGTACACATAAATAAATCTTTAAAAAAGAAAAGATAGGCATAATTTATGACACAATAGGTTTGGATTAGTGGCCACAGTGAGGCAAATGATTATTGATTTGTACATTTTAGTCTTAATAAGTAAACTAATTTGTTGATTCATGAGCTATTTCCTGGAGCAAGCAGCTAAGGCGTTTTTATTTGCTTTCAATATTTTTATTTATTTATATTTTATATTTTTCACCAGAACCATCCCTTTACCTCCCTCTTAACCTCAGAACTTTCACCATATTATTAGTGTCCACTAATTTTTGTAATTATTTTATTTTTTCTTGTCACACATTATGTAAATGTTCAGTATTTGTCTGTTTTTTTTTCTTTAGAAAATATGCAGAGATTTTATTGAGCTTCTTAATCTTTTCTTTTTTAATTTACATATACATGCCATCAATTGTAATCCCCATGTATTCCCCATCACCATCTCACCAGTGCACCATCCCCTCAGTCCCTCATGTTCCCATCTTCCCTCAACTCTCCCCCTCCCCTCCCACCAAGTGTCCCCCGGTCTGTCCTTGTCTCCTCATTTTTGGTTTTTGTGTCTTTATTGCGGTTATTGTTATTATTATTATTGTTCTTACTCCTTTCCTTGATCCTTATTTGGTTTCCTTATGTTCCTCCTAAGGGAGGAACCATCTGGTATTTTTCTTTTGCCTTCTGACTTACTTCGCTGAGCATAATCCCTTCCAGATCCATCCATGTTTCTATGAATGAGTCTAGTTTTTCATTTCTGATTGCTGAGTAGTATTCCATCGTGTATATGTACCACAGCTTCCCGATCCACCCATCTGTTTTTGGGCATTTAGGTTGTAGTATTTGTCTTTGTTATTATGACTTGCTTTACTATATTAATTCCTTCAAACACCCTCGGTTTTTCTGTAAATGACTGCATTTCATTTTTCATTGTGACTGAGGAGCATTCCATTGCATGGATATACAATATCATCTTGATCCAGTTGTCTGTTGATGGACTTTTAGGCTGCTTCTATGTCTTCGCCAATGTAAATGAGGCTGGAATGAACATTATAGAGCATACAGTTTTTGCGTTGATGATTTTATGTTCTTTGGATAGATGTCCTATTTCCATTTTCAGTGGTTTTTTTTTAAGATTTTTTTTTTAAATTCATATTAAGAACTGGGGTACAGGCCAGAAGTGCCGGGGGTGAGAGGATCCACTAGAGACAGAGTGGGGGGCAGAACAAACAGATTGATTGAAACACACTGCTGAGGAGAACAGTGGGCGAGGCAGGAGAGGGTCTGCGGCGCCATGTGGGTCCCCTCTCTGGCCGGCAGCAGGGATCGAACTCATGCAGCAGTGGCTGTGGTTTGCTTCATAGTGCGTTGCTTAACCTACTACACCACCAGGGGAGGGCCCCATTTTCAGTTTTTTAAGAGGAGTCCAGATTGTTTTCCATAATGGTGATGGCAGTTGACCTGCCCACCAACACCGTCTTTAGATGTTGTTCTTAAAGGTCTTTTTAAAATGTGTGTGACTTTCATGGTGTGGTTAAGTATCTCATTGTGGTTTTAACCTGCATCTGTCTTATTGGAAGCAATAATGGGTATTTTTTCATATGTCTCTTGCCTCCTGGATATCCTCTTCGGTGAATTGTCTGTCTGTTTTTACTGAATATTTATTAATTGGGTTGTTTTTCTATTGTTGAGTATTTCTGCATTTTCTATATATCTTGTCAATTAACCTCTTGTCAGTTATATGTTGGGTGAAATTTTTCTCCAGTTATTTCCCTTACCATAGAAGTCCAGTCTCTGAAAACAACTTGGGCAATTACCAAGAATCATCACCTGTTCCTTCTTTTCTTTGTACTGTAGTAGAGGAAAATTTCCCTTTTTCCCTTCAAGGTTCTTTGACTGTTATAACAATTAAATTGGCATATAACAATTAGGAGGATAAAAACAAATTTAATTTTGTACATACAAGGAGGGGTCCCAAAGATATAAGACCCAAAGGTAAGTTGGGCAACTGAAGTTTTATGTCATTCTGAACTTAGTAGTGGGAAGGGGACAAGGTTAATTCACAGGACGAGAAGAGGAGTAGATGTTTGCTAATAGATGCTTACCCTGCCATGAGACAGATCATTCAGATAAAATGTCAAATCTGACAGTAGATCTCTTTCTAGTCCAGGCCTCCTCTCCAAATACTTGTAGGTAGTTAAGGAAGACATGAAAGTTTTTCTTGAATCTGCTGGGTCTTGAGTCCCTTCAGTTCTAAACAATCTACATACCTTTTAGGGGACTGCCTATTATGCTCCACTTCAGTGCACAAATGCCTCTCTATTCCAGGTTCCCTTCAACTCCTGCTGGGATTATGACAAGTTACTTCTAGTCACTGCATTTGCCCCTGGTTTCTGTTTATTCAATTCTTCTCAACATTATTAAGGAAATGTGTTCCTCAAATGTGACTTTTATTATATGAACCTATAGTTATAAGCAATTATTAATGTCAGATCCTTTAATGTCATATACATTTATCATCAAGTTATAAATTTGAATTTTACTGCTTACTTAGGGGATTAGGAATATTTCTCACAATTACTTTCTAAATGTAGACAGTATAATATCAAAGTTATCTCTAGCTGTATTGTTGCCATAGAAGCAATTTTTAGATATTCTTGACCCTTTTAATTTTTGCTTTGTTGATTGTGTGCTGTGTAAATGTCTAATATTTATCTTTGTCATTGTGTTACCAGGCAAGGGGTCTGAAAACTCACCAGCTCAGAACCACTCTCACCTGGTCTGGGTCCAGCTCCCTTTGGCACAAAATGAAAATAGAAGTGCCTCTGGTGCAGCCAAAGAGAACAAGAATAAAGCCAATTTATTCTAAACAACAGGGTAAGGGAAAGATCAGCACGGTAGAGGGAGAGGGAGAAGGTGCAGTGATGACTGGTAGTGCAAGATGAAATTGCATAACAGGAACTGGCAGGGTGTGGCCCAGACCTCCAGCTTCTGAGATCACCCCCCAACCCCCAACCCCTGTGCACTGGCAGAGTAGCTGCTGTCTATAGCAGCTATAGAGTTCAGTCCTGGCACTAAGCAGGCATTGTCTCTACCCACCCCCGCCCCTTGGGATCTGGCAGTCAGCAGGCAGAGTTTGGCCCTTTATCAAGCCAGCTGGCCCACCCCAAGGTTGAAAAGCTCAGCTGCTTCAAGCCCACCCCAACAACTCTGACTTGCTTTACACATAATTCCATTTTGCTCTAAGTGGCTGTACATCATCTGTTCTTATGGTGACTAGTGGTCCATGGTGAGGCTAGAACACGTCCTCTGCATCCAGTCTTCTATCAATGAGCATTTAAAACTGCTCCCAAGTCCTAGCTACTGTAAATGCAGCTGCAGTAAGCACTGGAGAGCATGTCATTTTTTGAGTTGATGGTTTCATATTCCTTGCCCAGGAATGGAACTATGCCCAGGAATGGAACCGTAGGGTCATGTGGTATTTACATTCTTACCTTTTAAGATAAGTTGAGATCCCTTTCCAAACTGGTTGCAGCAATTTACACTCCTAACTCAGTGTAGTAAGACTTTTTTCTCCAAATCCTCTCTAGCACTTGTTGTTGGGGGTCTTTTTAATATGTGCCCTGCATCTCCTTCATTGAAAGCCATGATGAATGTTTCACAATGTCTGCATTTGCCCTCTTATAGCCTCTGGAAAATTGCCTATCCAGATCTGCTATCTTAGAAACCCTGAAAAATCATTTACCCATTCTATATTTCAATTTTTTGAAAGTCTGTATAATGTAGGCAATGTTTCTTTTTCATGGTAATTAAGAACATGAAAGCATTTAGCAGAATGCCAGACACAGTCCTTGCCTGACAAAAGTTTATGATTTAGAATTTATTTTAAGACCTAACTATTAAATGACAATGTCTGTATTTAAATGACAGATTGAGACTAAGATTTTTTAATAGTGACCTAAATATCAAATAATAACTTTATAAACTAATCCTAAACTGCTTAATTTAATTATATTCCAGGTCCACGGGTAGAGAAAAATCCCTTTGAGCTGTATTCTTTCATTCCCATAAGTAAGGTCAATCTATAGCTGGAAGTTGAAAGTTCTTGGACTTCACTTTGCAGTAGTTTAGCGGGAATCTGATAAGTGATTGTTCTTCACTTCAGGTGGCCCCTTCCAATCAACACTCAGCCCATTTTCCTTCTCTTTGCACTTAAACACTTTTAGCTCCACATAGTCCTCTGGTTCCAAATCATATTCTAAAATAGCCATTTTAAAACTGTTCTTCCTTAGAGCCAAGCAAAAGGAGACTATATTACAAAAGGGGAGATCACAGCCATACCAAGCCCAGGTCTACAATGTCTAATTGTCCTCTTTCAATCCTGAGAAGGTTGTCCTAGCAACCGACTTTACTAACTTGTTCTAGTTCTCCCTCTTATAGCCTTTGAAGTGAGTCGCTCCTCCCTTCCAGCCTTTGAAGTCTTTCTAAATAGAATACTAAAGATTATCTATTAACTGTGCTAGCCATTTCTGAAAACCCCAGAAAATCCTGGTATTCTTCCCCAGCACATAGCCATTAGGCATGTGGTTTTGTATGATTGTAATCCAAGCTGCTGGTATAACGAGTCAACCAACTAATATTTCTTGAACTTTTGCTGTATTCTGGGCACTTTGCTTAACTCTACAAACATAACAATGAAATGCCAACCTCCAGAGTTTCAATCCAGTGCTGCTTAGTCTTCTAAACCTGCCCTAACAAGTACAGTAGGCTTGGTCATACGTGGTGATGGAACATTTGAAATGTGGTGGGTCCAATCTGAGCTATTTGGACTCAAGGACAAAGTGTGAAATCCACGCTGGATTTTAAGGAGTCAGTACAAAAAGAACTGTAGAATATCTCTGAATAAATTGTACATTGACTACATCTTAAAATGATGTTTTGGATATATTGGGCTAAATAAAATAAGTTATTAAAATAATTTGCCAATTATTCTTACTAAGTAGCAACTAGAAAACTTTAAATTACACATGACTCATAATACATTTGTCTTGGTAGTACTGCTCCAAGCAAACACATCAAAATTACCTGAAATAATTGCTGAAGTGTAAATTCCAGGTTCTGCTCTATATCTATTAAATCACAATGGCTGCAAAAGGGGGGTCTAGGAATAGTGACTTTCTTCTTGTCTTCATTTTCTTTTTTTTATTTATTTTTACTTTATTGATCTTCTTAGTGTTTTGACAGTATAGGATTCTCCATCAGGGTGGTCACCCTATCACTCCCACCACCAAAGCACCCAAAGTTCTCCACCATATTCCACTGTGCTCTCTCCCCTCCCTGACTCTCCACCTTCCCCTGAATGCCTCACATTTGGTCCGCTTTGAAGGGCTAGTTTTAATGTTTCTTGTTGACCCTTTGTTTAGTCTCTATATTCCACATATAAGTGACACCATCCAGTGTTTATCTTTCTTGTTCTGCTTATTTCACTTAACAATCCCTTTCAGCTCCACCCATGTTGCTGCATATGGCATAAGTTTATCTTTTTGGTCACTGAGTAGTACTTGGAAAGATAATTTTCAACAAATATTCTAGGTGTTTCTTATACAGGCATACATCTAAGAATCTCTGGTTATTCCTATTCCAAATGAAATTATTTTTACAGAATAGGCAGTTAATGAGGAAGGGTAGCTGGCAGTTAACTGAGGTTTCTTACAATGAGTCCAAAGTGACTTCTGGCATCATCCCAATAAAGAAGAGGGAAAACACAAGACACTGGATCTTTAGCTGGACAACCTACTGTACGATCATTCTTGTGTACATTATCTGATGCAGATATGTGAAAGGAGCAGTACTTGAGAGCAGGGAGGAAGAAAATGGACATAGAACTTAGACTGTTTTAAATATGTGGTATTTTCCCATTCGAAGGGTCAAATTGAAAACAGAACTGGAAGGCTTAATTCCACCCTTTTCGTTTGAACTATCCCGCAAATCCTGAGGCTCTGCTGTGTCCCAGGAAGCTTGTACAGTGCTGATTGTGACAGAGACTGCCTGCAAGTTGTCTCACTCTCTGCTTTCACCTTCTTTCTTAGACATAGATACTCCGCTGGCCACGTAGCCACCAGACGTTTTTAAAAATCTGTATTTTTGTGCTTCTTTCCAACTAGATGTGGCAATGTGACTAAGGTCTAGCCATTGGGATATAAGCAGAAGGACTGCCAACTACCAAGAACATCCTTTAAAAGAAAATAGTTAGCACTCTGCTTTGCCCATTCTTCCCCTCATTCCCAACCCTACTGTTCAGGATATAAATGGATCAATAGGGCTCCATTTTTGACCGTGAACTCAAGGCCACTGCTTAGAAACTACAGGCCAAAAGGCTGCCAGCAGCCTGGGTGTGAGGGTTTTATGTACCAACCTTAAGCTATGTTCCTCTGGACATTGATGTAAGAAAAATATAAACTTATGCCTTATTTAAATCCATGCATCTTAAGACTTCTTGTCACCTCTAAATGAGCTGAATCCCAATTGATAGAGAATATAAAGGAAAAATTGTGTTGGTTATTGAACTCAAGACTCAACTGCTCATTTTAATTTCAAGCTTTGCTGCTACGAATTCTCCAGGTTGATGCCATAATTTCCTCTGATAACTCTGTGCACAGAGATGCTGCTTCTCTTCTATGGAGATCTCCATGTCCTATTCTTTGCCCCTTTTCCAGTTTTTCAGATTAATCTTATAGACATTTCTCAACCTTTCTTACTAATATTGTAGCAATCTTTCCCAAACTTATCCTTCTAAACTGAATATCAAAGTTTCTCTCACTCTATTCCATCTGTTACGTTTCCCTTTATATTTTTTGCAGCTACCTTATTATATGCAAAAAAATATATATATTCAGGGCTTCCCTGGTGGCACAGTGGGTTAAGCAACACACTATGAAGCAAACTGCAGCTACTGCAGCATGAGTTCAATCCCTGGCCCCGGAGAGGTAACCCACATGGTATGGCGGACCTCTCCTGCCTCACCCTCTTCTCCCCTCAGCAGTGTGTTTCAGTCAGTCTGCCTGTTCTGCTCCCCACTCTGTCTCTGGTGAATCCTCTCACCACCCACACCTTTGGCCTGTACCCCAGTGCTTGTATACATAAATAAATAAATCTTAAAATAAAGTATCCATGAAGGTTATGTGTGGCTTATAAAGGCATTGGTGAGATACAAACATAAATTACCTGACTTCATCTGTCATTTTTTGCTTTGTGTTCAACAAGATATAACAACCCCCTTGTCCTAATGTTTGCTTTGATTTTCCTTTGACTTTTACACCACTGTTTTGTTTGCTCCTCCAGATTTACTCTCCCACTTTCTACATCTGCTCCAGGAGGCTGACCAATCTTGACTGTCCCACAGGGAAAACTAACAGTAAGTCTGTAAATAGAGGGAGAGCTCAGAGCATTTACTCCTTGGCCCCCACCCTGCAAAGTCACTAAGAACTGGAGCTCTTGTCTCGAGCTCTTCTCCTCCCCTCTCTTTCTCTTTCTAGTCCTAGTATCCACATCCTCCCTTTGCCCATTTAGATCTCAGGGACAGCAGACTCCTGCAGTTATTGTTCCAGAGTGTCATGGTAGCTCTCAATATTGTCCTCACATGTGTAATAATATGTTTTTAAATTCCCCCCCAATTACCCTAATTTGAGTGTGACATCTGTTCCCTTCTGGGACTCTGAGAGAATTACTTGGTGCTAAGGGTGACCCCAGATAATATATTCTCAAAATACACTTCTAGATTAGTTTGCTCATATATTTGAGGAACATGAGGAGAACTCCTTGCTGGGTTATGGGGTAAGGCTGAGATCAGGTGAGATGCATAATGTACCTGAGGCCTCAAATTCCAGGACTTCATTCTCAAAGTCAGATAGAATGCACCCTTAGGGTGTTGCTGGCTGCATCCTAGTCTTCTACCTCCCATCCCCATGCTGGAGGCACAGGGACTGAAGGCCTTCCGTGTGGCTTACCAGAGAGTGGAGCAGCTGCCTTCCACAGCCACTTCAATGCAAAAGAGAAAGTTCATCCGCCTCACTAGCTTTTAAAGTCTCTACCAAAATGGCCACTTAGCTCTGCTCCCTTCCCACCAGCCCCCTTGTCAAGAAGTCAGGGACAGAAGTCAGACCAAAGCAGTGAGCACCCAGTGACAATCCAGACATTAGGGCTTGGAGTTTGGTTCCACCTAAGGAGGGGGAGGAAGAGTGGTGTAGTTTGCACCTAGTCTGGGAGAATGCTCTGACTGCCCCTAAAGGTGCTGGGCTGCTCCAACAGGTTGGCTCTCCTACTTGACTTTAGATGCCATCTTAACTAGGTTAGGTAAAGCAAGGGAGGCTGAGAAAGAAAGGGGAAATTCAGGCATTTCCTGGTGGAAAACAAAGGTACTTCTCCGTGAATAAGGGGTTAAGGTCTTCCTGGAATAGACCCTTACAGAGAGAAGCTTAGAGGATTAGGGTAAATATCAAAAGCACCTTCAACCAAACCTTCAGAGGCCCTCCCTGAAATAAACCTCTTGCCAAAGACACGTTTAGCGGTAGCAGATTTTTGCTCCCCCATACAACTAAGAGTAAAATATAAAATCTCCATGATAACTTCGAGTAGTCCCTTACCTCCATCAAAACCATTGCCAAGGACCAAGGCCAGTACCTGACTATAAAAAGCTGCAGGACTGCACTGTTCGAGCTTTTCACTAAGGCGTGGGATCCTGAGACATGAGATAGGAGTATTCGCCCAGATACAGATGAAGCTGGAGAATTTTTAATACCAGAATTCTACTAATCCTCTCTTATTGTTACCGACGACGTTGTATTGCTCACATTCAAAAGGCAGGTTCTGAACCACAAGTTTGTTAGGAAATGTCTTATTAGCAGGTGGTCAAGAGGACAGAAGAGTCAGTATTTAGAAAAGGCTGTCTCCTGAGTGGCAAGTGAAAGAAGATTATATAGGGGGGAAAAGGAATGTGGGAACATGCAGGAATGTAAAAATTTTCTTCATCCTCAGCTTAAGGGACTTCAGGTAGTCTAAGGGTTGTTAATCACAACATTATTGCTAATATAAATAACAAGTGGTCCTCAAGCACTGGATGTTATCGGCATCCTCAGAAGGAATGGAAATATACTTTTTAGCATTAGGCCACCCATCATCATGGTCCTGAGACCATGGAGTCTCTCTTTTTTAAATATACTTTTAAGATTTATTTATTTATGCATACAAGAGCTGGGGTACAGACCAGAGGTGTGGGGGGTGAGAGGATCCAACAGAGACAGAGCAGGGAACAGAACAGCAGATTGACTGAAGTACGCTGCTAAGGGGAGCAGCGGGCGAGGCAGGAGAGGTCTGCTGCACCATGTGGGTCCCCTCCCTGGCCGGCAGCAGGGATCTAACTCATGCTGCAGTGGCTGCGGTTTGCTTCACAGAGTGTTGCTCAACCCATTGCACAACCAGGAAGGCACCATACAGTGGATTCTAAGGCAAGGGTCATATTCTCAGTTCATGCCAGACCACGTGATCAGGGGAAACTACCTTCTCTGACTCCTTTCCACTGTTGAAAGGAACAAGCCCATTTCTGCATAAAAACATTTTATAAACCAACTATAAAGAAATTTTGGGATTCCCTGGTGGCGCAGTGGGTTAAGCAACACACTATGAAGCAAACCACAGCCACTGCAGCATGAGTTCGATCCCTGCTGCCGGCCAGGGAGGGGACCCACATGGCACAGCAGACCTCTCCCTCCTCGCCCGCTGCTCCCCTCAGCAATGTGTTTCCGTCAGTCTGCTTGTTCTGCTCCCCACTCTGTCTGGTGAATCCTCTCACCTCCCACAACTCTGGCCTGTACTCCAGCTCTTGTATGCATAAATAAATAAATCTTTTAAAAAAATAAACTTTTTTTAAAAATGCAGCTTTTTATAGTCAAGTACTGGCCTTGGTCCTTGGCAATGGTTTTGATGGAGGTAAGGGACTACTCAAAGTTATCATGGAGATTTTATATTTTGCCCCATAATAAAAAGAACACATATATCCTTACTACCCCCACTTTCTTTCTATTATGCCCTGAAGATTTTGTCCTGGTTCATTGTAACTATATTACCATTTTCTGATGTTGTGTAGTTTTAGACATTGATTCAATATTTTATTTGGTATTTACCATGGTTTTAGGATACAACAGTAAACAAAATATATGAAAATTCCTTTGCTCATGTGTCCCAAGTTTCTTCCAAATATAGCATACACTTTCTGTTTTATGATTCTTGAGACTAAGTTCAGTAGGTAAATGTAATCATTACTCACAGTCCCTGTCTCTCTACTCAAGACTCTTTTATTTTTCCTACTGGTGCATTATGTCATTTAGTTGGTTTCCACTGAAGAGTAGCAGACTATTACACCCCAAATGTGACTCTATGGCATAATTGTTAGAGGAACAGTAAGGAGCAAACTCTGAGCCCTAGAATGGCATCCTGAATGAACTCCACAACCTGACATTCTTGGGAATCCATGCTGAAGAGATCTCAGTGATAAGGACTACAATTCCCACAAACCATAAATCTGACTTCCTTAATGGGGGAACTAGGGTGCTGGGAACTAAAGGTGGAGTTAAGCAGCCATGCTTTGCTTATAACTAAATACATGTGTGCTCTTGTTCTCTTTTTTTTTTTTTTTTTTTTTCTGGCTTCAACTTTCACCCTGGTGTCTCAGCTCAGACAGCATTTCTGGTCAGTGTTTGTCAACCAATTTATCATTTATCTTCTCTCTCTCTCTCTCTCTCTCTCTCTTTCTGTTCTCGCTCTTCTCATTCTCCTTGTAAATAAATCTTTTTCACCCCCTCTGTGTGCCACCTTTTGGATCTCCTCTTGAGTATTAAGGACACAAGAGAGGACTCACATCCAGGTCACCCCATTCCCCCCTGAGGTTGCTCTGTAACAACTTGGCACCCAACATGGGGCCAACACACTGGTGGTTCACTAGCCCAAAAGAACCTTCTTTGCATTGGTCGCCATAAGTGCATTATGATTACAGGACACACAGTGGGAGCTTAGTTTTACTTCAGTAAGACATGCAATCCACAGTATAGCTCTGTGTGTGTGTGTGTTGATTTAAACATTGATTCAACCATTAGTTTAGGCAGTTCTCCTTCATATTTTTCTTTCAGTTTTTGTTGCTATAGGTAATATGAAAAGTCCTGATATACACAAGATGATTTTTTCCTGTGGGTATATATGTGTGGGGTTTTATTTCAACTTCTAGTTTAGAACTTGTGCTTCTAGAGTACCTTATATGACGTTGTTTTGGTTTGAGAATAGGTGAGCTTTCTACATCAGCTGATAGTTTGCAAGAATGAATTCAGGCTTCCCTCCATAAATTGATTTAGCTACTTCGGCTGAGAGTCTGGAAGTACAAATTCTGACTGCCCTCTGTAATTAGATTTAGAAAAGGCAGAGGTCTCCAAGAGTCTGCAAGAATAAATTCAAGCTGACCTCTATAAATTAGATTTAGCAACTTTGGCTGAGAGTTTGCAATAAAAAATTCTGGCTGCCTTCTATAAATTAGATTTGGAAAAGGCAGAGGCTAATTTTATGGCACAAGAAAGAGGGGAGCAGCCTTCCCCTTCCCCTCATAGCTGTATAAGAAAAGAGAAAGAAGAAGAAAACCACCCCTTAGTATAAATTTTGAACCCACTGGTAGAGAATTCCCCTTCAAGAGGAAGCACTCCTCCTGTGCAAGTTGCTGAGAATCCGTAGACCTTATTGCTCCCTTGGTGGGATAGGACAAAAATTACTTCTCACAGCAGGCAGGGCACTCAGTGTGGCTAAAGGAGATGTCCTGGTTGGGACAGTTTCCTTTTTGCCAGTTCCTTTTGGGTAGATTGAACAAATGAGGACAACCTGCCCTTTTGGTTCACAAAACCCCTTTTCCAATAGAGACCTCTTAAATCAAAGGAATACTATGCCTCCATACCATTGGGTCCTAAAAAGATGACTAATTTGTTTGCTCCTATTTTTTCTCATATTCATACAATACACATTCATATTCATATCTCATATTCATACAATACAATACACATGACAAACACTATTAACATCAGATGAATGGTTCTAGGGAAGGCTAGTGGAGAGCTTCATAATCTCTACCAAAGATTTTAGAGACTCTGGAAGTGGAAGAGGTTGTCCCAATGGTAGACCTTAGCTGGGAACTTATTAATGGGGGAATGAAAAAGCTAGAACACTCTAAGAGATGCTTATTAATAGGGCTGAGACAGAGAATTCCTACACAAAAAAGTTTTGATAAGGAACTAGAACTTCAAGAAAAGGCCAGAGGATCCTCTGAGTTTCTTGAAATGATTATTCAAACTTATAGTATTTACACAGATATGAATCTAGTGGTTCAGAAAATGCTCAAGTGGTTAATTTGATATTCATTGGGCAGGGTACTCTGGATATAAAAAGGAAATTAGTCAAGGTAGAAGGTATCTTAGAGATTAATCCTTCTCTTTTGGGAGATACAGCCTTTAGCATTTACAATGACAGGAAGGAAAGACATCCTAAGCCTGTAACTGTTTATGTAGTGAGATAAGACAGGACAGGGTTTAGGAAGAACAGAGAAGGGATGTGGAGAGGAAGTAGAAGTAAACCCTTAAGGATGAATTAGTGTGTTTATTGTAAGGAAGAGGAATTTTGAAAGAACAGCCCTCCAAGATTGGAAGTAAAGGGGAAAGGGAACAAGAAAGTAAAAAATGTAAAAAAAAAAAAAAAAGGAAGCAAATGACAGCAAGGCATGATGATTCAGTAAGGGCCACAGGAGGAAAAAGAGGCAGAGAAAGAAGAATGAAGCAGCCAGGAGGGAACAAAAGAGACAAATGGTAGCAGAGAATGGGAGTTCAGATGAAGAATAGGGTGCCCAGAGGCTCTATTCAATCTGGAAAAGCTGACTATGAAAAAAAACTTCCTTGGATCCCCAGGTAACACCATGGGAAATCATTTGGTTAATTTTTGCAGACATAGAGCAACTTATTCAGTGTCAACTTATAAACTGACTTGCGTCAGCAAGAAGTCTACATCAGACACCCACATTTTGGGAAGGCCATAACAGAAAATATTCTCACAATTCCTGGAATGCCAATTTGGCAATACAAATCTCTGAAATAACTTTCTATACATGGAAAAGTGACCAATCCCCTTCCTTGCTCATGAACTCTAAAGTAAACTTAATGGAGAGATTACTTTATCACCCTAAGATCAGAGGCAGCATCTGCAAGTACCCCCAGAGCATACCTTATGATTACATATGATTACAAATGGTGCTCACTCAAGATGCCCTACCAAGATGTGAAGTGCTGCCCACCCCCACCCCCGGAGAAATCTGTGAAAGAGCAAACAAAGAGGTTTGGACTGATGGAACCCCAAGAAATTCAAAAAATGCAGATCCTGTAAAGACAGAAGTGGTGGAAGGAGCAGAACTTCAAAGAAACAGCTTTATCATTTGAAGGAGGAGGTTTTGAGGGGAATTCAACCAGTTTTGCAAAAGTTTCTCAATCCAGTCTCATTCAGGCCTGCCTAATGACTTCTCCCAGGTGAGTCCTTCTCTTCTGGTTCACAGGTTAATAGTTGACACTTCAGAGGGATATAGCCTACCCACACTATCATTCCAACCTCAACACAGAATAAATGTTCTCTCTTGTCTTTTTGTTACAGGGCAACCCTAATATAAAATGGGTTCCCCACACTGTGTTTTCCACCCGCGCGCTCAGAAGACTTAATAAGTCCCAACTCCAGGTACACGTGGCAAAGTTATTAGCATGTTTTATTTTATGAAAGAAAGGGGAATAAAATAGTAATAACACCAAAAGAAAAAGAAAGGGATATAAATCCACAAATACCCTACCAGATCTAAGCAATGGCGTGTTGAGGGCTAGCTCCGAGTCGAATGAGATGGCTCCGAAGGAAGGGGGTCTGGCTCCTCCGTAAGAGAGAGTGTGTCCCAGGCTCACCTCGGTTTCATAGCCAGCCTGGCTGCTTAACTCCACCCTCAGGTCCCAGTGATCCACTCTTCGATAATCATTTTATCGGATTTGTGGTTCTGGAACACTGATGGACTGGAGTGGGGGTTGGAGTCCACACACCCATAATCCATTTAGGACTGCCTTTCCCCCTAACATTTTGACTTTTCAGGTAGAGTATTATCAATTATTGTTTTCTGTACATATTGATAGTTATACAATATACATAGGTAGTTTAATATGTTTAAAGCATACAACTACCCTTGGCATCTACTATGTTCTCAATTTTCTGAGTTGTGTGTGTGTGTTTATTGTAGGGAAGGAGGAAATTTCCCTTATCCTCCCAGGTTCTTAGGCTGGGTGAGTACTCAAATTAACATCAGACAGATTAGCAGGATAAAAAGTTAATTATGGACATAAGGGGAACCTACATAGACATGTATTCTAAGGCCAATGAGGAAAAGCAAAGGTGTATACCTGAGCTAAGCAATGGAATAGGGGCTTGGGGTATTAAGGAAGGAGAAGGGGGACTAATACAATATGAGTGGGTGATTGGTATGATAAAGACCAGATGCTCTCTCACTAGATGTTTGCCCTGCTGTATAGATAGATTTCTCCAATTGAAAGGTTATTTCTGGTAAAAAGAAAAAAATTCTGGGTAATATGCCCCACTTTTCTTTTTTTTTTTTAAAGGATTTATTTATTTATGCATACAAGCACTGGGGTACAGGCCAGAGGTGTGGGAAGGCGAGAGGATTCACCACAGAGAGTGGGGAGCAGAACAGCAGATCAACGGAAGTACACTGCTGAGAATATGCCCCACTTTTCTTTTTTTAATTTGTTTAAAGATTTTTTTTTTAATTTTTCTATTCATACAAGAACTGAGGTACAGGCCAGAAGTGCAGGGGATGAGAGGATCCACCAGAGACAGAGTGGGGAGCAGAACAGGCAGATTGACTGAAAGACACTGCTGAGGGGAGCATGGGCAAAGCAGGAGAGGTTTGCCGCGCCATGTGGGTCACCTCTCTGGCTGGCGGCTAGGATCGAACTCTTGCTGCAATGGCTGCGTTTTGCTTCATAGTGTGTTGCTTAACCCACTGCACCAACAGGGAGGGCCCTTCTTTTTTAAATTTTTTTGAAAGTTAAGGGAGCAGTAAAAGTTTTAGCCTGCAGGATCTCAGTTAGCCTCAGCTAGAAATAATCCCAATGCCAAAGTGACACATTTTAGGAAGGCCTATTCTAAACATCTTCGAAAGGTGCATCCTTCAGCATGCACATGCACAAGGACACAATGATACAAAAACATTATATTAAAGTCAAGTGTCAGAGGATTCCAGTCCTGATACCTAGCTGCAGAATGGCTATGGGAGTCATGCTAGAATGTTCTGTATGAAGATTGCACAGTGCAAATGACAGGCCAACCCGGAGTAGATAAAAAGAAACAGGCGGAACCAGGAACTGACTCTAATCAAACACACCATCCGGAGGAAATAGGATAAGCCTGTCCAGATACTAGAAACTACAATGAGGAAGGAAAAGCAATTACTAGAACAGATGGACGGAAGTTGAGCAACTGACAGAGGTGGAACCATGTTTATTTCAGAAAATGTGTCTGGAGATTTAGGGGGCTGAAAAGAAGTTGTGCTCATTCTCCAATGCTATGATGAGTCTATACGTAGATACTTCACCAGGTATACATGAGCTCTTGCAGACAATCAAGATATTTCTTAAACCTTAAATTCTCTGACATTTTGACTTCCTCTCCTTTTTTTTTTGTTTCAATACTTTTTTTGTTTGTTTTATTATTTTAAAATTTACATATACTTGCCATTAATTGTAATCCCCATGTATTCCCCATCACCATCTCACCAGTGCACCATCACCTCAGTCCCTCATGTTCCCATCTTCCCTCAACCCTCCCCCTCCCCTCCCCATTTCGATACTTTTTAAATTTTATTTTAATGGATACTAACTCAATTCATTCATTTTTTGCCAAAATATTTGAGTTCCTAGAGAATCATGCAAGTTTATGGAGATGGCTAGAAAGGATATTAAAACCAGGTCTATCCTAGAAAATATGGGACAGATGGTTGCTGGGCATTGAAAAAGAACCATTAAGCCTACAATGCAGTATCTTATTGTCTGTTGTATTTTTCCAAAGCTTGCAAAGAGAGGCATATGTTATTGTTTCATCCCTTTTGCTATAACTAAATTCCTTCAAACTCATACAATTAAAAAATAATCCACTCTTGAGTAAATTGCATGTACATGAATAAAAAAGCAATCCCTTTTAGATGAGTTTTGTGTTTCCCAGCTGTCCATGAGATTATTATGCATAATAAATTATATGTTCTGTACTCTGCATTCCATCAGAACTACAAATGAAAAGATTTAGCCATTTTTAAATTTCTTATTGATGTAAAGCCTCACTAATTATTCATCAGCCATAAAAACTTCATAACTGCTGAATATTTTGAGGCATTTTGGGTACATGAACTAACTCTAATTTTAGTAATTTATTCATCTAGTTGGCTTAACAAAGATAGAGCACTCTTTCATATTCTAAATTAAACCTCAAGTGCAATATTTTTAAAACAACTAGATCATTGAAATTTAGAGTTGAAAAAATATTATTTTTCTCAAGGTAAATATGGAAACAGGCTCGGCGATTGCCCAACAATCATATTCCCCAAAGATCTCCTCAGTCAGATGCACATTAAAATCACTTTTAAGACATTTAAGGATCCATGCTCTTTCTATAAATGCAGACTTTCCTATCTGTGATTCTCTTAGGGAGTTGATTCTAAATATATTCAATTAAGTAGTACCTGAACAGATTTTGGTATGTCTCTTAAAATCTGATCAGTGACCATTGCTTCTACTCTTTGATTCTAGGCTTTTATTCTACATTACTATTGCAGATAAATAAGTCTCTGAAGTCTTCCTAAAATAAGAGAAAGTCTATTCTTTGGGGCTAGGTCTAATTTTCAAATGAAAATATGAGAAGCAAAAGCCCCAAACTGAACATAAATTAAAATTTAAACTTTGTGTCATATAGACAATGATTCTTCAAAGTCTTCATAGAAGGTGATGAGAAAAATTCCACAGTGTATGAGTTTTACTATTTCAGATTATAATGTCTTTATTGAGGGTGTTTTGGGAAGGTTCTAGAGCTTGAAATACTTAGAAATATTCAAATGACTACATTTTATTTTCATTACATTGAGTTCCCTGGATGATTTCATCATTTTTTCAGCATTGCAAATCTTTCTAAGGAATTTTAGTAAATACTTCATGTAGAAGAAACACTTGTGATTGGAAATTCTTTGCTCTTTCAGACTTGACTGCCACTTTCAAGGTATGGGTTTTCCCCTATGGATGCTGCTAGCTAGACCTTCAATTCTCCGGGGTACACATATTGCCATTGTAAGGTGTGATTGTCTTTCATTAGCTTTTTTATTTACTTGAGGAACTTCCAAACTGTTTCCACAGTGGCTGGACCAATTTACATTCCTACCAAAATACACAAGGATTCCCTTTTTTTCACTTCCTCAATAATACCTGTTATCTTTTTTTTTTTTTTTAATAGCCAGGCCAACAAGTGTGAAGTGTGATCTCATTGCACTTTTGATCTGTATTTCTCTCATGATCAGTGATGTTGAACATTTTTTCATGTACCTATTTTGCCATTTGTACATCTTCTTTGGAGAAATGTCTTTTATATTCCTTTGCCGTTTTTTCAATCAAGTGTCTTTTTTCCTATTAAATCCTTTATTTTATATGTATATAGTTTGCAAATGTTTTCTCCCATTCCATATTTGTCTCTTAATTTGTTGTTTCCTTTGCTGTAAAGAAGCTTTTCAGTTTGATGTAAACCCACTTTCTATCTTTGCTTTTGTTACTTGTTCTCTTCGTGTCCTATTTTGGCATCATTGCCATGGCCACTGTCAAGAAGCTTCTTCCCTGTTCTCTTCTAGGACTTTTATGGTTTCAGACTGTTGAGGCGCAGGGAAGGTCATCCAAAATGTAGTTGAGTGGCATATGGATTAATTTAATATAAGCTGCTTGAGAAGCAACTGAAACAGAAATTTCTTTGACTCCCTCTTTCTCCTAGAAGCAAGAAATAAATCTCTATGGGAGCAGTGTATACCTAGTATCAGGAGAGAAGGGTAAAGCTGATGGCAACAAAGTTTTTAGGACCCTTCTCCTATGCAAATAAGCCCTGCTCAGCTCTCTAAACTAACACCGAAGCTAAATGCTTCAAGAATCTATTGTTAAGAAAGTATTTTTTAAATGATTTTATTTTTTTTAAAGATTTATTTATTTATGCACACAAGCACTGGGGTACAGGCCAGAGGCGTGGGGGTGGGGTGAGAGGATTCACCACAGAGAGCAGGGAGTAGAACAGGCAGATCAACAGAAGTACACTGCTGAGGGGAGCAGCGGGCACAGCAGGAGAG
>JAGFMF010011412.1:2568346-2579161 GCA_019455555.1 Galemys pyrenaicus
CCCGGCCGGCAGCAGGGATCGAACTCGTGCTGCAGTGGCTGCGATTTGCTTCGTAGTGCATTGCTTAACCCACTGCGCCACCAGGGGAGGCCCATATTTCCTCTACTTTTTAAAAAATCAGAAAAATGCATAACTAACTTATACATGTTACTGTTGCTGGTGATGAGTGGCCATAGTGGATTTTAGCCATTAGCTGTATCAGCAATGTTCACATGTTTACAAGAAATGTATTATTGGGGTATTTTTTAAATTGAATAGAAAAGTTGCAATAAAAACAATGGAACCTTGCCCTACCCTTCATTACCTTTTAGTTCCATTTCCAGAGAGAAACACTGTTTAACTCTGGGCTCTGCTTCTTAATAGTTACCTACATTGATTTAAATAGCAGGTTGAAGGAGATATAATAATCTCTGCCTCATAGGATTATAGAGAGGAGTAAATGAATTATTACATGTGACGAACTCAGAACTATGCTCAGCACATTAATACTTAATATAGATTGGCTATTAGTATTTTCATTATACCATTGTTTTGTCATTTATCAATTTTAGACATTACTTATTGACTTCAACAGTGATAAATGAGGATTTAGCGCTCCTATACCACTCCTTTCCCCTCATTGTCTCAATTGCTAAATCTTTTCATCTACTGATGAACTCAACTGAAGGTCTTTTGAGTTGTAATTCTCCTATTGCCTGTTTCAACTCTCCAGTATCTAATAGACTCTCATCAGAATTACTGCACTAAAATTAGGGAAAGAATCTGGTTGCCTTCATTGTGAAGTAGTGGTTTTTAATTTCTTACTGAAGTTCTACAGATCTTGGTCATCTCTCTCAGCCTTTTCTTTTGTAAATCAAGTTAGGCTTCTCTTCTTTTTTCTTTTAAAGATTTATTTATCTATACATGCAAGAACTGGGGTACAGGCCAGAGGCACAGGAGGTGAGAGGATTCACCAGAGACAGAGTAGGGAGCAGAACAGGCAGATTGACTGAAATACACTGCTGAAGGGAGCAGCGGGCAAAGCAGGAGAGGTCTGCTGTGCCATATGAGTCCCCTCCCTGGCCAGGGATCCAACTCGTGCTGCAGTGACTGCAGATGCTTCATGGTGTCATGCTTAACCCCTTTTGCCACCAGGAGGGTCCCTAGGTTTCTCTTCTAATATTTTTTTCTACAGCTTCTAGAAGTCTAATTTCAGGGTGCTGATTTAACTGTACTGTCAACAATAAATATTGTTTCTGGATTGAAGGTACTTGCATTGTTAGTCTTTTAATAATGGATTCTTTAGTCTCACCAAGTTAAAATAGAGCTTGCTGAGAAATCCTGCTTCTAAGCCACATGTCATCTCATTCTGTGACATGCTACTTAGTTAAATTTGGTGCAGCCAGTTTAAGTGGTGTGCTAGCTTCCCCAAGGACTATGATTTAGGATTAGTTATAACAAGCATTACCCTGAAGCACAGAGCTCTGCTGCTTCCATGTTAACCCTCCAGAGCAAAAATGGACAAAAGCCATTTTTGGTTTCCCTTAGATAAAGTTTAAACAAATGGAAAAATTTTAAATTACTTACAAAACAGAAATCAATATGGAATACTAGTGACCTCATCAGTGCCCTGACCATTATATGCCACATTCTACAGGGATTCATAGTCTGTGTACTTCCAATCTGAGATATTTATTTTCCCCTAAATGAAAAGCATTTTTAAGTGGACTTAAAATAACCTCATCATACATGTAATCTTACCCACAGTAAGACATACTCTAATAGTATAAAACTATAATATAATAATAATGTACTAGAAAAAGTAAGGGGAAAATTATTTTTATGCACATCTCAAGTCAAGTGGACAGATCAAGACATGAAAGAGAATATCTAATGCATAATAGGACAGAGGCTTTGGTTTCTGGGTGGTTGAAATCACTGACATCTCCTGCTACTTTACAAGGAAGCAGGGATAGTTGCTGTAGAAGAAATAGCTCTAAATAAGCATTAGCTGGTTTGGGTTATCCTAACCATTCTTCCTGTTATTCAAGCACAGCTCCCTGTCCTTGGGAAAGTCAACTTTTCTGAATATCAGTTTTCTTATCTAATAAATAAGCATACTAATACACTAACTATCTCTTAAAGTTGTTCAAATTATTGCCAAGTCAACAATTTCTTATAATCATAGCCAAGTTTCCTTCAGTCTTGCTTAAGGAAACTTTAAGGAAACCAGTTTATAGATTTCTTCCATAGAAACTTTTTCTAAAAGAACAAGTAGCTAGATAACATTTTAGACCAAATCAAGGAAAAGAATCTGGTTAAAGGTTATAAGGCGCCAGGTGTCCAAGCTAGTCTTCATAAAACTGTAGGGAAGTCTAACACCAAAAAAAGGCTCTTTCATTTATTTTAAGACATTCTATTGTGGTAGATATGTATACAATTAGAAGAGTATAAGGGCCCAGTACTTATCACCTTGCTTCAAAGAGTTTCAACGAGGGCCCTCCCTGATGGCGCAGTGGGTTAAGCAACGCACTATGAGGCAGGCCACAGCCACTGCTGCATGAGTTTGATCCCTGCTGCTGGCTGAGAGGTGACTCACATGACGCAGGCAGTGGCCCACTGCCTGCCTGGCCCGCTGCTCCCCTCAGCAGTGTGTTTCAGTCCATCTGCCTGTTCTGCCCCCTGCTCTGTCTGGTGGATTTTCTCACCTCCCTGTACCTCTGGCCTGTACCCCAGTGCTTGTATGCATAAATAAATAAATAAATCTTTAAAAAAATAAAAAAAGAAGTGTTATTTAACAAAAACAAAGAGTTTCAACACATAACTAGTCTTAATCCACTTCTGATTACTCCCCTTCCAAAACTGGAAGGTTTTGGAAACTTGGCTATGATTATAAGAAATTTAATTAGTGAATTCCAGATTTGTAGGAGAGAATATGCCACCCCTAAATATGCCATTCTGGCACAGGGACTATTTTATACTAAAGGTGAATAGGAAAAGTAGACACAGACCGAGCTCTTTACCATCCCCCTATTTTCCTAAAAACACCATAGATCCCCTTCCTGAAAGTCGCCCACCTTTCCCACACTAGGAAGGAAAAAACAACCTTATCACCAGAGGCAGGATGGCACCAAGAAAGAGTCTACATAAACAAACCTAACTAACTAGTAATTTGCCACCTCTTAAAGTTCAAAGTCCCATATGTCTTGTCACTTCGCTCTAAATTTGTCATCTTTTGAGAGAATGATATTGCAGGACAGGCCTCTCCCAGATGCTCAGGACAGGCATTCCTAAGATACACCACAGTGGATGCCAAACAGAGGTCATTTGAGGCCCTGCAGACTCATGAGAAACTCTCATCACTCCCTTAACTAACTAAAGAAAGAAAATTTGGGGGTATTGTACAGAATTAGGCTTATTACCAGAAATAACCTTTCTGTTAGAAACCTATCGAGATGGGGCCCTCTGTGGTGGGACAAGGGGTAATGACACAGCACTATGAAGCTGTCTGCCACCACTGCAGCATAAATTTAATCCCTAGCCAGAGAGTTCGATCCCACAAGGCACGGCACACCTCTCCTGACTCTCTTGCTGCACTGCTCAGCAGTGTATTTTAGTCATTCTGTCTGTTCTGTTCCCCACTCTGTCTCTGGTGAATCCTCTTACCCCCGCCGCTCTGGCCTTTACCACAGTTCTTGTATGCCTAAATAAATAAATCTTTTTTAAAGAAAGATGCCTATCTATATGGCAAGGCTACTATCTATTTACAGCGCATCTGGTTTTCATCATGTAAGTCACCCTCTCATCATTGGGTTCCCCTCCGCTTTCCCATTCTTTGGCTCAGGAATGCTTCTTTGTTTTTGAAATCTGCATATGTAGATTTCCCATATGTATGTAATTAAACTTGTTTTTAATCCTACTAATCTATTTGATATTAGTCAAATATTTAACCAGCTTGAGAAGGACCCAAAAAAGAGGTGAGACATTTACTCACCTCCCTGACTGTGTAAAAATCTCCAAGTCTATTTCTGTGAAGATTTCCTCTTCTCTCTATAAAGTCTTATATCAACCAAAATTTTTATCACATAAACATGTATGTCTTCTCTCCTGTTAATCTGTCTACTGTTTGTTTTCCAAACACAACAGAAAACCTATAAAAATGGAAGAAATTTTTCCTCCCCTGCAGGGCTGTCCTCTTTCATCATTTTGTGGAAGAACATGTACTAATTATATAGAATATCTCATGGTTTTGATTTTCCAACTGCATCTCCATATTTCCCCCATGTATTCACACATGTTCTTCAATTCTCTAAATTTCCTATAAACTGGTAATTAGATCTAGGGGCTTAATCAGGTTCAAGTTTGATTACCCCCAAATTGTTCATTGGTGGTAATGTACACTTTCAATTGCTTTAAAGAGGAATATAGTAATTAATGATTTCTCTTTGTGATAATTAGATTGATCTTTGCTTTCTGTGCTATTGGATTAATCTATTCACTATAAAGTTCCACACTAAATTTTCATTTAATAATTTTTAGCACTCATTTATGATCATTTCTTAGAGCCACTATTTCATTAAAGATGTGTGGTGACATAATTTTTATCAATTTTTCTACATTAGTAATCTGGAATTATTCTATAAGAAATTATTCCACATGAGGATAATTCTGAGGCACAGTTCTTATGAAAGAGGCAAGATAGCAAGATAGTAGACAAATGAGTTTTCTCTAACATCCACAAGTTTGATTTGATTTTATTACCAAATCAAATCTGGAGTGATTCATTTCTAATATTTATGAAGAAGTGAATAATGATTTGAGTGTAATAAGTACTTATTTCTCCTAATGATTGATGCTTACATGAAAGGAGGAAAATATTCTCAGGCTACAAAGTGTGATTGGATTTCATGATTTCCTATGTGACAAATTATAGGAAATCATAGCTGTGAAAGAATTTTTCACTTTTACTTTGAGATAGGAGTGGTGGTATGGAAGGATATGAAATAACAGAAATGTTTTAGAAAGATTTCCAAAGACTTAATATTGTTCAAGGTAAAGTAACATTCAACATGCAGCTATTGAGCAATTCCTATATCCAAGGTGCTGTGCTAGGTAGGTAGAGGTAAGAAGATGATTACATTGTACTTCTGACCCAAGTAATCTAATGAACAGACAATTTATTACAATAAATTGAAGCAGTGAAAAGGAAAATAAATTCTTCCTGGGGGGGTGTGTAGGAGTGGGTGGTGGCACTACTCAACTTTCTTTTTTTTTTAAAGATTTATTTACTTATGCATTCAGAGTCATGGGAGGTAATAGGATTCCCCAGAGACAGAGCAGGGAGCAGAACAGGCAGATGGACTGAAATACACTGCTGAGGTGGGCAGCAGGTGAGACAGGAGAGGTCTACTGCGCCATGTGGGTCCCCTCCCGGGCCGGGGATTGAACTCATGCTGCTGTGCTATAGATGCTTCGCAATGTGGGGCTCCACCTGTGTTACTTTTTAAAAAATCTAGTAATATAGAAAATGTTCAGAATTAGTAATAAATTTCTCTTATAAGGGTTTTCCCCATTGTCTCCTATCTTCCTGTGCAGCTGTTTGATTCTGATCTGATCCATTGTTTATTTATATATATGACTTGTTTGTATATTTGTTTCCTTTTTAGAAATTTATAGGATGCTTCATTATCCCCTGTGTTCTAGGTATTCTCCCTCTGTGAGGGGTTTCTTCATTCTCAGGTCTGGCTGGGTACTAATATTTAAGAATAGATAGAGCAATCAACAAAATAGCTCTAGGAGCAGATTCATTCATATTTGGAAATCTGATATAAACTACCAGTGATATTTCAAATTAGGAGAAAATGGATAAATCATTAAGTGAATATTACTGACCTAACCAGGCCATATTGTTCACCACTCAGAAAGCCAGACTCTGATTATGTCCACAAAGGAAGTCCTTTACTAATGTATGGTGCCACCACTGAAGAAAAGCAGAGTTAGCACTATAAACAACCATCTCCCCTAGTGACAACTGAAGGAAGATTATATAGGGAAGAAAATGTGAGAACATATAAAAGGGTTCTTCATTCTCAGGTCTGGGTGGGTACTGGAAGCAATGGAGAGGCAGTCACAGGATTATAGTTGCTCTCTTCTGCACTACCAATTTAAGCTGGCCCATGGGTATTTCTCAGGCAAAGTTTTATCAACCTCCTCAGAAGGAATAAGAAACACTTCATTAAGCATCAGTTATCATAGCTCTGAAGAATGTGGTACTATACACTAAGCTAAATAACTAAATTAAAGACTAAGGAAGGGGTCATGTAATGGTCCTGGCCTCAGACATGACCATAATAAAGTCCCCACTTCTTTTATAAAAGAAATTTCATTCTTAAACTCAAAATGATTGGGGTGGGAGCCTCCCTGGTGATGAAAGGGGTTAAGTACCACACTGTGGGGATTTCACAGCCCCTGCGCTAGTTTGATCCCAGGCCAGGGAAGTGACCCACATGGCATCAGCTGCACAGCAGCGCAAGTTCAATCCCCGGCCAGGGAGGGGACCCACATGGCAAGGCAGACCTGTCCTGCCTTGCCCGCTGCTCCCCTCAGCAGTGTATTTCAGTCAATCTGCCTGTTCTGTTCCCCACTCTGTCTCTGGTGAATCCTCTCACCTCTGTGCCTCTGGCCTATCACCCAGCTTTTGTATGCACAAATAAATAAAATCTTTAAAAAAAAAGATGATTGGTGTGGGGGTGTCATCTTTTTAAATTGTTTCTTACTAAAATGGGGCAAGTGTTTAAGAAAAAACAGTTTTGTTTTTGGTTACCATGTTAAGGTGTGCTTGAGGGGCTATTGCTGTGACCCCTAGACTACAACCAGCTTCTCAGGGCTCAAGATCATGCAAAGGTCTTAAAATCAGACTTCACCTGAAATACCTGTTTCTTTGGGTATGTTGCTTTCCTTGAGGTTCCAAAATGTCCTGGGATTTATGGGTCTGCCAAGGGGTGACCTTCTGTACCCTCTTCCTAGAACCCCAAAAGCAAAGTATTCAGGGTATCTTTTCTTTGTTTAGTTTTTTTTAAAGATTTTTATTATTTATATTTGCATAGAACTGTGGTGTAGACCAGAGGTGGGGAGTAGGGGAATAAAAAGATTCACCAGAGACAGAGTGGGGAACAGAACAGGTGGATCTACTGAAATACACAGTTGAGGGGAGCAGCAGGTGAGATAGGAGAGGTCTGCTGCACCATGTGGGTCAGCTGCCTGGCCAGGTGTCAAACTCAGGCTGTAGAGATGGGCTGTCATGGAGACAGTGCTGAGACTTAACCTGTAGGCCACCACGGAGGCCACCCACGCTGTCTTTTCTTTGAAAGCTCTGAAATCTATGAATTCCTGAAAGCAGTCTGGTCTCAAGTGCAACATTCCAATCAAATCTTTGAATATATAACCATGTTTCTAATAATCTATTATCGAGAAAGAGAATCTTAATGGATTTATGCAAATAATCACATTGTCAAGGGAAATATGAATATTACTAGACATTCTCATTTTGGGGTGTCAGAGAGAAATTAAAGGAAATGTTTTAGTTCTGTTCACAAAAATATATAATTTACTATTTCTTCGGATCATAGCTCAGTCCAAAAAAATATTTTCTGAAAAAGCAAAACATAAAAGTTTCAGACAGAAAGGCATCAAAAATAATATGAATACCTCATAGATCATTTGATCCAATGTTGAAAATCTTAATCTTTGCAATTATTATGAGTCCAGTTTTTTTCTTCATAACCTCTATAATTGTTCCATGACAAACACGTATTTCTAGAATATTTGTCAGAGTATTTCTTCTGAATTTCTCTGAATGCAGAATAAATGATGGCTTCTAAATGCCAGAAGACTTTAAAATGAACATAATTGAGATCTGTTTATAATATAATTGACAAGAATGTTTGTGGCATACAATGTTTTAGAGTAATAACCATAGTTGACCAGTAATAATATTATATCAGAACATTTTGTAATTTTAAGAAGGTTCATATAATTTAGAACACTCATTAATATACACATATATGATAGAAAGCCTTAACATTTCTTCTTATATGATGGTGTTTTCCCTGAAGTTTTCATATTCCAAATTGGACCAATTCATTGACTATCTCAATTTCACTGAGGCTAGGTAGTCTTAGGAGTACTTCCAAACCTCCCATATGTATTTTATCAAACAAAGACATTATTATTTTAGAATTTTAATTTTCAGGAAAGTTTTGTCATAGGCATAACATGCTAAAATAGATTTTAAACAGCAACACTGAATTACCTAAGTGACAAGTTTTTTGTTTTTTTTAAGTGCAAATCTATATTTCTGACAAGGCTCAACAATGTTGATAAAACTTGATTTCTCTCTAGATAACAGAACTTGAACACTAGATCTTTAGTTTACTTAAACAGTTTACCAAAACCTGGCCACTTTTTAAGAATACTCTGTCCTTTGGGCCTCCCTGGTGGTGCAAGGGGTTAAGTCTCAGCACTATGCAGCTATTAGCAGCCATTGCAGCACAAGTTCAATCCCTGGCCAGGGTGGTGACCCACATGGCACAGCAAACCTCTCCTGTCTTGCCCACTGCTCCCCTCAGCAGTGTATTTCCATAAATCTGCTTGTTCTGCTCCCCATTCAGTCTCTGGTAAATCCTCTCACCCCAACCCCCACACCTCTAGCCTACATGTCAGCTCTTGTATGCATAAATAAATAAATCTTTTTTTATTCTTTTTTTTTAATCTTTTTTTAAAAAAAGATTTATTTATTTATGCATACAAGCACTGGGGTACAGGCCAGAGGTGTGGGGAGTGAGAGGATTTGTAACAGGGTCCCCAGGAAAAGGGGAAGTTCCAGAATCCCGGTTCCACCCTAAGTGGGTGGAGCTGAGCAGGGAAAGAAGATTCTGCGGAGAGGAGGACAAAAGGAAGGGAGGAAGAAGGAAGCAGGATGGAGAGCAGCAAGGAGACCTGGAGGAGGCACGTGGGGCAGAGGGACATGTGAAGAAACTGCCCTTGCTTTTTGGTCTTGGACTGGTTGGAACAGATGTGGGTGAGAGACCCGGGGGGAGGTTAACAATGGCAGCTTTCACTTTGATTTTGATTTTGCTCTTTTCCTTCCGGATTTGTCTGACTCTTTCTGACCCTTTTCTATGGTTCTCTACTGAAAGTTCCATTAGACATGTGGCTTTTGGGCCTTGCTTTGGGCTAATCCTATTTGCACTTGATCTTAGCCAAAAGGCCGAGAAGCGATGGGCTAATCCTATTTGGCTGGACTTTTACCCTCAAGGAGATAGGTAACTTTGGATGCTTAACTTAGTAACTATGTTCTTTGTCCTTTCTGTATTGTACCCTAATTGTATTAAAGTTCCTTTCCATTAAAGGTTTTATATGTTTGTCTTAATGCAGCAGATGGCAGAACCATCCAGAAAGGGCAAGTTTGGGGGTTCTGGGGTGCTCCTCTCCCTGCCCTGTAACAGATTCACCACAGAGACAGAGCCGGGAACAGAACAGGCAGATCAACAGAAATGCACTGCCTAAGGCAGCAGCAGGCAAGGCAGGTGAGGTCTGCCGCACCATGTGGTTTACCTCCTGGCCGGCAGCAGGATCGAACTCATGCTGTAGTGACTGTGGCTTGCTTCATAGTGTGTTGCTTAACTCACTGCGCCACAAGGAGGCCCCTAATAAATCTTTTATATATATAAAAAAAAAGAGTGAGGAGTTACACACCTAGTCTGGCAAACATCATTTGTTAAGACAAAGATAAACTAATTCTTCGAAAAATGTATATCTAACCTGTATAATAAAAAGTTTGATACACACTTTACCTACATTTTTCTCTAACATACTTTTACATCAAAGAGGTTTCTTGTAAGATGAACATTCAACTTTATATGCTAGAATAAGCATTCTATTTAAATATTCAACCATTTACACTTAAAACATCTAGGGTCCAAGACTAAAACCATTCCAAAGATAACCAAAGTAAGATCAGTTTCACTGAGGCTGGCAAGAGACCATAGTTGGAGTAAAGTCCTTTTTCTCTGTTTAACCATATTGACACCAAGCTCAGTTCTCAGAAGGAATAAAGAAAATTTATCCAATGATTATATTTTAAAAAGAATTTATTTATTTATGCATACAAGAACTGGGGTGTAGGCCAGAGGTGTAAGGCAGGAGGAGAGGATTCACCAGAGACAGAGTGGGAGCAGAAGAGGAGGATCCACTGAAATACACCACCGAGGGGAACAGCAGGCGAGACAAGAGAGGTTTGCTGTGCCATGTGGGTCAGCTCCCCGGCCAGGGAACGAACTCATGTTCCAGTGGCTGGTGATAGCTTCATAGCACTGAGATTCTCTGTGCCACCAGGAAGTCTCAAAATGTTTTGTTTTTTTTTTTCTAAAAAGTACAAAAGATAAGATTGTCAGTAATTGCACATAAGAAGGACCAATAAGATAAATTGAAATCTTTTATTTCACATTCTGCTGTTCACTGACCTTCATCACCTCTTTTAAAATTCTTTTTCTTTTTAAATCTCAGGTTTGAATTTAGCATGCAAAAGACATGTTTTGGAAACTCAAAAGAGTTCCTTGTGGCCATGGTAACTCTTAGGGCATCTTCGACATTACTGGCCCAAATTATTGAGGAGTCATAAAAGGAAGGTCATATTTTTTTTTTTATTAAATGATGCTACATTTAATTTCTTTACTCTTGGGCCTCCCTGGTGGCGCAGTGGGTTAAGCAACGCACTATGGAGCAAACCGCAGCCACTGCAGCACGAGTTCGATCCCTGCTGCCGGCCAGGGAGGG
>JAGFMF010011412.1:2579211-2633683 GCA_019455555.1 Galemys pyrenaicus
CCTGGCCGGCAGCAGGGATCGAACTCGTGCTGCAGTGGTTGCGGTTTGCTTCATAGTGCGTTGCTTAACCCACTGCGCCACCAGGGAGGCCCTCTTTCAAAAATTTCTTAAGGCTAGTCAGAATACTTTTTCCCCCTAAAGTCTCCTTTTCTTTACTAATACATTTTTTCCAGTGAAAAAATTAGTTTGAATACCCTCCATGTTTGCTATAAGTTCAACAAGCAATAAATTCAACAGTCAGTGATAGACAAGACATTAATTATACAATCATATTGAAGTACTGACTCGAAGAAGCAGTGACAAATTTTGATCAGTGAGAGCCATTTCCTAGTAGCCATGCAGTATAATGGAGGAAGATCATTTTCTTCCCTATCATAGCCTTATTAACTAAATTTGTCCCAGTTTTTCAGGGTGTATCCTAGGGGACTCTCAGCTGGTATGGTGCAACCTGTTTTACTAAAAAGATAAAATCAAGTGGCCCCACAAAATTACACTAACCTGAGTACACAGAATGTAAACAAAACTGATCAGTCCAGGGTCAGAACATGTTCATAAGCTTCTTATCCTGAGCCCACACCTGGGGTAACCAAGGGCAATGACAACAAAAACATGTGGCAGCCACATAAAGGTCAGCCTCAAAGCCTGAGCAGCTAGCTGGTGGTCTCTCAAGACCACACCAGAAGAGGTAATGCCCCTGATTATGGGTACCTTCAGTTACTTACAGTAGACATGTATGCAGGTCCTAGCCAGTATTCACTTATTTCCTCGTGGAAATCAAAAGATATGATTGTAGCAAAGGATGGTCACGCAGGAAAGCAAGAGATGCAGTGCCAGTTGTCCAAGAGAAAAGCTCGCGCAGCTGCCAAACCTGGGCAACATTCCCCTTTCTCACTCCCAAAGGATGGACCCCAAGCTCCAAGCAGAAGGGGATTCTAGATGGACACCCCAAATTTGTCACTGATCTAACTATATCACTCACTGCTCCAAAAGTGAGACTCTGAATTAGCTGTTTGTTTTCCCCAAGGAAGCCCTTTGTGAACCGTGGTGGCTCACGGAAAGATGGCAGAGATAGCATTCTAAACAATGGGAGGAAGAGCATACAGGAAAGAAAGGAATTCAAGGACATGTGACGTGTGGGAAGGTTTCTTCATTCTCAGGTCCAGGAGGATGCCAAGCAGCTGAGGGTGATCAGTCACAGGATTATCAATGACCCTGGAATAGCTCTCTTCTGTTGCATTATCAGCTTAAGAGGGCCCAGAGGTGTTCCTGAGGCACTGATGTTATCAGTATCCTCAGAAGGAACAAAAACATCTCATTATGCATTAAGCAACCTCTTACCATGGTCCTGAGGAATGTGGTACAGTGCATTAAACTAAATGGAGAGATTAAAGACTAAGGAAGAGATCATGTCATAGTTCTTGCTCAGACCCAACCACTCTCGCCCTGGTCAACCATATGGAAACAAACATGTATTTGATTTCTGCTCCCCTCCTCCATCAAAATAATAAAATGTCCAAGACACAATTGCTGTTACTGGATTATGTGGTTGCTAAAAAGAATAAAGAATTTATATGCAAAAATATGAAAAGAAGTCAGACTGTGAAGTAAAAAGAGCAAATTACAGAAAAAATATACGCAGCACTATCCTGTGTGTGTGTGTGCTCAAATCCAAAGCCCCAAGTCCACAAGTATATGTGAAAACATATGAACCGAAAAAGTATATGAAAGTATATACAGCAAACTGCTCCCATGGTTACCATGAGGAGGCGTGTTAGAGCTGGATAGAACATATGTGGGAGCCATTATTCTTATTCCACACTTCATAATTGCTAAATTTAAAAATTAAATAATACTATGAAACAGTCACATAGAAAGTACTGTAAAAATTATAAATCACTAAGTATTCATTTATTTAACAAATGAATCTGTTCAGCTAATTTTTAAGAAAAGACAGTTAGTGTTGGGCTAGCACAATAATCAGTGAAGATTCGAACCCAGGCAGCCGGCTGATGGATTTTACTCTGTGCCTGGTGGTCAGGTGCTATGACAGAGGAATGGCATTTTCTTGCTTTTTAAGGCTCATAACTATATTGATCCCAGTTTTTCATATGCATCCCAGGGAACTAGATCCCTTAAAGGTCTTTGAAACCATTTTAGAGGGTTCATTAGGTCAAAACTATTTTTAGAACAATACAAATATATTTCCCTGTCTTGCTCTCATTCCCTGTTGAGTTTACAGCAGATTTTCCAGAGTAGAGGAGGGTAATGAGGTTAATGAGCTAGAAGAGGACAGGGTTATAGCAAGATTTTTCACTGTATAGCTTTCTTATATTACTTTTCTTATTAAACCGTATGAGCATGTTGCCTCCCTATTAAAGGACACATATGGGAAAATCTTGATCCCTCTCAAATCAATGACAAATATCATGAGCAACTAACAGAAAAGGAGCAAATGTCCCCAAGTATATGAAAGGATGCTCTGGCCCAGCATTAATCAAAGAAATGAAATTAAAATCAATAGTGATTTACTTTTATAGGCATTCAGATTGGCAAAGATTAACTAGAAAAATGGCAAATAGGTAAGGAAATTTATGTTCATGTGCATCATTGGTGGGAGTATAATGTAAATTATTTCTGAAGGTAGTGTGGCAATAAACATAAAAATAGCACTTGTGCAACCTTTATTCTAGGAATTTCACCTAAGATAACAGAGATAAATGAAATGTTGCAAGCAAGCACATATAGATTTCTGCCCCCCATTTGCCCCACCAATCTTCTTTTATCCTTTTACTAATAAAATCTTTACTTTGGTTGGTTTTAGGACATATAACTACTCCATGGGAGAACATTTCCCAGGTCATCTTGTAGTCAGTTGTGGCTCCATAATCACAAAATGTCAGCAGAGGTGAATGCTGAACTTTGGTGTTACTTGACAAAATTTGCTAGTTCTTATTCTCAGAACATGATGACTGTGGGCCAGATCTGGCATGTAACCAAGCACAACATTTTAAGAAATGGCAGAATAACAAGCTAGAAGGAACCTGTTGCCTTGAATCACTGAGAAGCTGTACAGCTAGGGAGAAGTCTGGGAATGTCACATGAACTTGTTTGGCATGGAATATGTTATACTAGCTTAGCCACTAACACAAACTTAAAAGTTTGTCAATATAGTGGGGTTTGTTTTTTTTTTTTTATAAATTTTGTGATGATGGGGCCTCCTTGGTGGTGCAGGACTTAAAGTCTCAGCACTATCAACCTATTGCTAGCCACTGGGACAGCCAGAGAGCTGACCCACATGGTGCAGCAGACCTCTCCTGCTGCTGCCCACAGTGGTCTATTTCAATGGATCTGCCTGTTCTGCGCTCTGTCTCTGGTGAATCCTCTTACCCCCCCATACCTCTGGCCTATACCCCAGTTCTTATATGCATAAATAAATAAAAATATTTTTAAAAATTTTGTGATAATGGAATCAAAGGTGTTAAGAAAAGTAAAAAAATCCATTCCTCTGTGTTCTTCTCAGACTGGGTGAATAATCAACACATCAGACAGAAAATCAAAATAATGACATACATAGGTGAGCTACAATGATTATTTGGGTTCCAATTGTGGCTAGGGAGAAAAGGGGTATAAATTCTGAGTCGAGGGACCTAAGGTGCCTAGGAAAGAGGAGAGGAAGACTTCACCTGACAAGAAAGGGAAGATTTCAGGCCTCCCTGGTGGCACAGTGAGTTAAGCACAGAACTATGAAGCAAACTGCAGCCACTGCAGACAAGGTCTATCCCTGCCACTGGCCAGGGAGAGGGCCCACATGGTGCAGCAGACTTCTCCTATCTCACCCACTGCTCCCCTCAGCAGCTGTTCCCCTCAGCAGTGTATTTCAGTAAATCTGCCTGTTCTGCTCCCCACTCTGTCCCTGGTGAATCCTCTCGCCATCCCCATCCCCCTCCACCTCCACACCTCTGGCCTGTGCCCCAGTTCTTGCATGCATAAATAGATGAATCTTTAAAAAAAGAGAAAGATTTCATCCTTTGCTCTGAGAGTAAAAAGATGAGTTTCTCAAATAGGGAGGACATATTCTGTGACAAACCTACACCCGGCTGATAGCCCCCAAACCAAATTCTTCTATGTCATCAAGGGGGGCATAATGGTTGCTTCCTTAATTTGGAAAGCACAAAGGAGTGTGATAATTTCAAAAGCTTCTTTTCAGTCTTTTGGGTTTTAATGCTCTTAGAATAATCTGCCTTCTTTTAGTAATGGTAATAGACTTCCTGAGGCCTATAGGACCTTGGTTGACCTTGATTTCTCCTACCAAGGTCTCACTTAGTATTGATAGAAATACTGTAACCTGAGCATATGGGGGAAACTGTCCCTTTTGTGGGAAAACCCCAAACCCCATATGTAATCATTAAGCGACTTTCCAAACCTATACATGAACCATTGGGTTTCCTAGTCGGCTCAAATCACCACAAACAACAAAACTTACTTCTCACAGTTGAAGAGGCTTGCAAGTCCAAAATTAACATACTAGAAATAGTTTCTGGTGGGAGATCTCTTCCTAGGAGACACATCTTCCTTCATGTACCCTTTCTTTGGTAGGTGTGTTTGGGTAGAAAGATAGTGCACTCTCGTCTTTCTTCTCATTTTTATAAGGACACTAATCCTATCAGACTAGGACTCTACTCTTTTTTTTTTTAACTTATATTTGCATGCAAGATAGAGGTAGTCTAGAGGTGTGTGTGTGTGTGTGTGTGTGTGTGTGTGTGTGGTGGTGAGAGGATTCACCAAAGACAGAGTAGGGAGCAGAACAGGCGGATTTACTGAAATACACTGCTGAGGGGAGAAGCTTGGTGAGACAGGAGAAATCTGCTCTGCCATGTGGGTCACCTCCCTGGTCAGGGATTGAACTTATGCTACAGTGGCTGTGGATAGCTTTATAGTGCTGCAACTTAACCCCTTGCACTACCAAGGAGGACTTGTGTGAGATTTTTATTAATGACTTCACACCTTTAAATTCTGGGAAGATCTAAGGTGAAGTCTAGACATTTTTAAGATAATGGAATTTTAACATTAATACTTGAAATAAAGAATATGTGCACCTTGAAATCTTAAAAAAAATGAAGAACAATTTTCAAAAGTACAAATATATTCAATGAATTTTATTGTCAAGTTGTAATAGGCAGGTAGAGGAGCACCCCAGAACCCCCAAACTTACCCTCTCTGAATGAGTTTTGCTATTCACTGCATTATGATAAACATATAAGACTTTTAGTGGAAAGGAACTTTACTATAATTAGGGTATAATATAAAAAGGATAAATAATATAGTTATTAAGCATTTAAAGTTACCCATCTCCTTGAGGGTAAACGTTTAGTTAAATAGGATTGGCCCAAAGCAAGGCCCAAAAGCTTGCCACACGTCCAAAGGACCTTTTAGTAGAGACCCATAGAAAAGGGTTAGAAAGAGTTAGACAAATTTGGGAGGAAAAGAGAAAAGTTAAAATTAAGATGAAAGCTGCCATTATTAAGCTCCCTATGAGTCTCTCACCCACATCTGTTCCAACCAGTCCAATATTAAAAAGCAAGCGCAGTTTCTTTACACGTCTCTCTACTCCACGTGCCTCCTACACGTTTTTTTGCTGCTCTCCATTCTGCTTTCTTCTTCCTCCCTTCCTTCTGTCCTCCTGTCCTGTTTCTAACATTTTTTTGACCCCTGCTTAGTTTTATCTACTTAGGGCAGAACTGGGATTCTGGAACTTCCCTCTTTCCTGGGAACCACCTTTACAAAGTGACACAGTGTTGGAGCCAGAGACATGTTGGAGCCAGAGTCTGCCTTAACTTAGCTGACTGAAACTTGACAAACGACCTACAGGCCTACTTCCTTATCTAGTAGGCCAGCCGGTCCCATACCTTAGGCTCTCTTGGGCAGTTAAGGGCAGGGCGTATGAAACAGCTTATCTTAGAATGTTATCTTAGAATGTGCACCCAGATACTGGGCAGAAGCCCGCACCCGCCCAAATGAATCTCCTGTACAAGTTTAAACTTTTGAAACAAGTTTCTCTTTAGAGCTATTTGCTGTGCTCATGCGCGGGCTTTGACCTCTCAGCTTATTGGCTGTAACCTATGTAATGGCGGGAAATTGGCTATATAAGCTCACCCCTTCTTACTGTCAGGGTTGATCGCCCCAGCTAGACCTGCATGCTGGCATAATAAAGCTCTACTTGATTGTTGCATTCCTGTGTCTGCTCTTTGTTCTTTTGGGGTGCCCATGGAAGCTCGGACCTTTACAATAGTTCTTGGAAGTCACTTCTTGTATTATTGCATGGTATTTACATTGCAGTGTGCTAGGATAAATCTTAGAGAAATTATTTTGAAGAAATAGAGCCCTTTCAAACTTCTGCTATGTTTATTGGCTCATCTCTCACTTATCTTTCCCTTCTTCACAGGGCATCCCATATCTTGCTCTCCTAGCTTTTTGTTACTCCACTTTTTTTTTTCTCTTGCCACATTATTTGACATCATTATTTTCCTTTTCCTTTTTTTCATTTATTTTCCTTGACTTGTTCCCTTATTGTCTTCCTGGTTCTCATTCTTTTTTTCTTGTCTTGTTATCTTACTGACTTACTCTTGATCTATTAAATTTTTTCATGTTTTTTTCCTTTTTTTTTTCCCCCCCTTGCAGTCCCTAACCTCATAATAAATGCCAATAAAAGTGCCGCCACAGAGCTGGCAGACTTCTACAATGTATGTAAATAATCTCAGAATAGTTTTATAGGGGATCAGATTATGATCATCCCTCAAAATGTCACTTTTGCATACGATTTTGAACTTTTGAGAAATAGCTGATATAAGAATACTCTTACCTGGGGGTGCAGGGATTAAAGTCTAGCGCTATCAAGATATTGCCAGCCACTGTGGCATGAGTTCAGTCCCAGCCAGGGAGTTAACCTAGTGGTGCAGCAGACCTCGCCTGCCTTGCCCGCTGCTCCCCTCAGCAGTGTATTTCAGTCAATCTGCCTGTTCTGTTCTCCACTATCTCTGGTGAATCCTCTCACCCCTTGTACCTCTGGCCTGTACCCCAGTTCTTGTATGCATAAATACATAAATCTTTAAAAAGAAAGAAAAGTACCCTCAATTTGAGACAAGTTTTGGAGTCTGCAATCTCCTTGTCCAAGCCATGAATATTCAAATCCACACAGGCCTCTCCTCTCAAGCTACTTCTCCTTCCAAACTACAGAGACTGGGTGAAGGGATTATCTCAAACCTTCATTGCCTAGGCCATATTACTACCTCTCAGAGTTTTATTCAAAATGATATTGTTAAACTTCCCAGGGAGTTCCAGGTTTTCAATCTACTTTTGAGGGGTGGGCAAAAGAGATTTTCACTAGCATCTCTTGCACCCCTGACAGACCTATTCTCTTTCAGCATAGAAACCCTTATCACTCAGATGTAGTGGTGTGCTGGGGGCCATGCTACTCATGCTGAGTGACAAAAGTCCGGCATGAGCGACACCCTTGAAAAATCAGGACCTCTAAAGCTGGTCCCTGCCCAATCGCCACTGTTTTGGCTGATATTACTGTCACCATCTTGTAAAGGCATATTAAGTGCTAATTGGAAATTTCCTGTGGTAGGGGGCAGTTTTAAGATTGGCTGTTTTACCAAACAAAATAACTGGTTCCTGAGCAATTTTGATGACAAACTATTGGGTTCAGGATAGGTTGGGTTTAGTGGCTCCTTTTGGGGATGGAATGATAAGGAATAGATACAGTTTGGGATTTCATTTTAATATTTCCTTTTTGCTTGGGGCCTGTGGTGGAAAGGGCTAGTTCATTGTGATGGATCTGGGGGTTATCACATCTGCCTCAATGTTTGGTATATGGATGGATACATGTTGTTTTGCACCAGTCCTAAGAAAATGTAACGGATGTTGTTGTGCTGTTCTCAAAAACATGTTTTTGCACAGGGCTGGGGCCTGAAAGTCCCCTGTTTTTCCTAAAAAGTGTTACAAATGATGTTTCCCTGCTTTCCTGCTTCTTGTGTGTGGAGTATAAATAAAGAACTGCTGAGCCTCTCAGTGGAAGATGTAAGATGTTGGCACCGTAGAAAGAGTGTGTTTTCTTGTCCCCATTCCCTATACATTCATCCGCCTATGCTGTCTCATCCTGTGGGGACCCTGGTTCGTTGCCACAGCTGGCCTGCGGCAGTGGTGGTGACCCACTAGTGTGTGACCCAGGGACACCCAGAACCCTATACTTGCACTCTAAAACTGGGTCCTAGCATTGATCACAAAAGGACAAAGGAAGTACACTCTCAGTGTGACAGATCTTTAATAGAATTGGCATGCATAGATAGAGAAGAAGAAAGTATAAACCAAATAAGACACTCCAAATTACCCATTTCCTCTTGGGTAAATGACCAGCCAAGTAGTGTTAACTCAAAGTGGGGCCACTGAGGCATGAAAGCTTGCCACAAATCTAAGTTAACACCTGGTGGAGAACCATAGGAAAGGGATTCTGAAGCAGGACAGAAAGCTGGGACAAAAGGAGATACTATATCAATATAACAGCTGCCATTGTCATTCTCTTCACGTGTCCCCATGTCTCCCCTCCACATGTCACCTTCCCAACAATATCAGGGCATAAGTCAGGGCACAGAAACAAGAGATCGCTCCTAGAGTCCACCTGTCTTCTGTGTTATTTAGCTTTACCTGATCGCTCAGCTCTGCTTCTAGTTCTCAATAGCTACTCTGGGACCTGTAATCCAAGGCACCTGCATGTAGGTGGGGACAAGGAACATGGCACCTCCCCTCCCCCATCAGTGAGTGGCAAGCCATTCAGTTAGGGCTGAGGCACAGAATATGTATGGGAAAAACAGTGATGGATCTGGCCAGAGGATCGGATAAGGAAGAAATTAAGGAGAGTCTTGGATGCAGTGGGGAGCCATACAGATTACAGAGAGAGGGAGTTAGATTGAGAGCTGTAATTAAGACAGTAATCTATTGGTAGTGTGGATCTCTTTGGAATATTTTGCAACACACTTGGGAGGACAATATCTAAATAAGAAAATCACAACACTAAAAGAGGCCTCAATGATTAAGCTCATGCTCTGTACTTTAAAAAAGATGTCATAGGTATGTCAACAAAGTAAAATGTGATTGCTTTAATTACATGAGGCTAGGTAGGCTAAGAATATGGAATATCATTTTCTTTATGACAACTTGATAAAACTTAAATGAGTGGGTTGTATCAAATTTCACGCAATTCTTTCAAAACAAGACTTTCCAATTTTACCTCTTATTCTTTCTTTTTCCACCACCGCCAACTGAAGGAGTAGGAGTCACTTGTCTTTAGCCAGCTGAATGTATTAACAATTACTAACATACAAAAAATTAATTAATTTATTTTTTTAAAAAAGATTTATTTATTTATGCATACAAGCACTGGGGTACAGGCCAGAGGTGTGGGGGGGTGGTGAGAGGATTCACCACAGAGAGTGGGAGCAGAACAGGCAGATTGACAGAAGTACACTGCTGAGGGGAGCAGTGGGCACAGCAGGAGAGGTCTGCTGTGCCATGTGGGTCCCCTCCCTGGCCGGCAGCAGGGATCGAACTCATGCTGCGGTTTGCTTCACAGTGCATTGCTTAACCCACTGCGCCACCAGGGAGGCCCCAAAAAAATTAATTTAGAATACAGAGTTTGCTTTTCTAGTATGTGAAGGTTTTCAGCAGCAACAAAAAGATGGAGTACAAAATAATTACTGGGGAAGAAGTGATAAACTTTGGTTGGGGGGACAAAATAGTTAAGTCTCAATTTTGAGGGAAGGGCATTCTAAAACAAAGGGAATGCCACGTGCAAAGCAGGAAAGTGTTAAAATTGCTGAACCACAAATTGTGAGTTTCATAAGTTATGAAAATTTCAGCTTGAGAGGCTATGTGGACAAAATCCTGGAGGAATAGTAGGTGGGGTTAAGAAATTTGCATAGGCCTCAGCTTCCCATAGGGTGATCTTGGACCACCCAGATCACAATCAAAAAATTGTGCTAAAACTGAATAGGGTGGTGGGCTCCAAGGACCGACTTTTAACTAAGCTTGTCAAATAATTCTTATGCAAAGTAAGGCTTTAGAAGCTACTATTATACAAAATAAATCACCCTTGAATTAAAGACAACTTCACTCTGGAGGTCTATAGAGACTGGATTTAAGGGCAAATTTGGAAAAGAGGCAGGTTGGAAAGAATTAACTTGAGAAAGGGAAAGTCTTGAAGGAGGGCCTGGATGCCTGCAGTTTACCCTCCCCCATTTGCCACCTCTTCCACCGGGATCGTTTGGATTTTAACAAAGCCTTTTCTGGCCCATCCTTTTCTACTCTAAGGTCAAGCACGCCTGATTTGAACTTAAAAATGGCACTTCCCCCTTCACATTCCATTTCTCTACTTCAAGCTCCTTAAAGGCCCGATTATTTTTTTGAGTGAGTAATGTGGTTACCTCTGTGATGCGAGGTGGAGACAAAAAAGACTACTGACATCATGAATTATCTGGATAGCGACATTGAGATTTACTTGTATTCCCTTTAATGAATTCATATTAATGTAATAAAAACAGTCGCAAAAGATCTTTATCGACTAAGTCTTCGGGGAAATGAACCATTTTTAGTCGCTTAAAATTCATTGACTGAAAAATAACGTTCCGTTATCAACTGTGAAAGCCTTTACAATTTTCCAACCTGCAAAAGACTCTTCCCCCTTACTCGTCACGGCCGGTCATTCATCACAGAGATAAGTACATTCAGGTGGCAACATCGTGCTGCCGCACAGTATCTTTTACACAACATGTTTCCATTTGAAAAATTCTTTCCTTGTTTGCTCTTCACTCTCCCCTTCCTCCTCCTTTGGCCCTCCCACCACACTCTCTCCTCCTCCAGACCCCAGGTCTCCAGGAGTAAAACCAGAGTTTTCCAAGCAGTTACTTAATTAATGGCGTTGAGTGGACGCGGCGGAGCTCCGCCCACTAGGAGGAGCTAGCAGCGGCGGACCGAATTAGGTGGCCGGTGGTTAACAAATAAACCCTTAATCTTCTCAGAGGAGAGATACACACACAAAGGCCCAATCAGAGGCCGCGGCTCCTGGCGTTCGAAGGGCGGGGCCGTGCCAGCACCCTCCCACCTCCCAGCCTCCCGCCGCGGCCGTCGGAGCCTCGCGGGCTTCGGCAGGCCCCGCCCCCTGGGCAGGCACGGCGGCTATTGGGCCTCGCGCTCCGTGCGGTTGTCTCAGTTGCTGGGAGAGGGAGGGCGGGGGCGGGGCCTGAGGTGGGCCGCGGGACCGAGAGAAAGGCGGGGAGGCTAGGGCCGGCTGGGCGGATTCGACGAGCGCCGCGGCGGTTGGCGAAGCGGACGGGGCGCAGCCTTCCCGGTGCGAGGAACGGTCCCCGCTGACGGGTCCCCTTCTTCCGGCCGCGCCGCCCGGGAGGCGGGTCCCCGGCGCCTGAGGAGGCTTCCTCCGTGCGGCCCGCCCTCCCTCCCTCTCCCGCGGGTCAACGGAGCGGCCTGGGAGGAGGCGGCGGCAGCGGCGGAGGAGGTCGTCGGGGGCGGCGGCGGGCGGAGACCGCGCTCCCCCTTCCGCGGCGGCGGCGGCGGCGGGGGCAGGACAATGGAGGTGGCTCTGGAGAAGGCGGCGACGGCGGCCGCGGCGGCTTCGGCGGCCACCGCCGGGGGGCCCTCGGCGGCGCCGAGCGGGGAGAACGAGGCCGAGAGTCGCCAGGGCCCCGACTCGGAGCGCGGAGGCGAGGCGGCCCGGCTCAACCTGTTGGACACTTGCGCCGTGTGCCACCAGAACATCCAGAGCCGGGCGCCCAAGCTGCTGCCGTGCCTGCACTCCTTCTGCCAGCGCTGCCTGCCCGCGCCCCAGCGCTACCTCATGCTGCCCGCGCCCATGCTGGGCTCGGCCGAGACCCCGCCGCCCGTCCCCGCCCCCGGCTCGCCGGTCAGCGGGTCCTCGCCGTTCGCCACGCAAGGTGAGAGCCGGCCGCGCGCGGGGGGCCCGGGAGGGGCGCGGCGCGGCGGGCGCCCAGGGGCGGCGCGACCGGCTGTCATGTCGCCGCTGCCCGGGGTGCGCGGCGGGGGAGGGGCGAGGGGAGGGTCTGTCGGCGGCGCGGGGACGGGTAGGGCCCCGCGAGCAACTTCCACCCGCGCCGTGGACTTGGTCGCGCGTGGCCGCTGCTTCTCCTGCGCCTCGAACGTCTCTCCAGGCTTGGGGGACCCAGGCCACCCGCACTTTTGCAAATCTCTGATGGAGTCGGAGGCAGTTTATCCGCGGGTCGGTGGCCGACTGCGTCTAGTGAACTGCACCCGCTGCCTCCTCAAAGCTTTGTCCGTGTCCATATGATCCTAATCATCTCGTTTATAACGCACGTTATTTGAGCTGGAGGGGGGAAGGGCTGGATAAAGATGAATTGATGGTGACTTGCTTTGATGATTGATAACAGATTGGATGCTGTTTTCTGCCCTGCACGTTTTGGGTTCTTAACCTTAATGAGTCCCCAGTTTTCGCTCCACTCTGCTGGGGACAAAGGAACTAAGAGACTGTTCTGTTGTCTCTCTCTTTCGAAGATTTTATTTCGAGACGGTAAAATGGAAAGAGAAATAAAACAAAGTGGTCTTAGGTGCAGCATTTTCTTGCGTTTTGTAGACAACAGCTGAAACTATTGAAGTTTCTGTTCTTTTTGTGGTGTTTGTTACAGTGTGAGACTTTTGACAGGTAGTTCCCTTTGCTAACGTTAACAGGTTTGAAACATTTAAACTTAAAGTATGCATGCACCCTAATGATTTGTTTTCGAATACTTGAGGTTTTTAAATTTTAATAATGCAAACATTTGAGCACCTTTTAAAAAATGCAAAGTAATTGGAAGAGTCACTTTTAACATACTTTTTAGAGGAACCAATTGATTTAATTTGGGGTAAAATGCTCATTTAATAATTGAGGTAGGTCAAAGGATCTGTGAAATTGATGCTTTGAATAGACTGTGGTCTTAGACGCCTCAATTTAATTATATATTAGGAACAGTATCTAGTTGAGGGAGACAAATTTTCCATGAGTCTGTTTTTGTATGTTTTGCCAGCGGAGTTACTGAATGCCTTTTGTTTCTATTTTTAAAGGATATTTGTATAAAGCTCAGCCTTGGAAGATAGAAATAGTGCCTTCCACCTAAGCAAAGAGCAGGCTTGCCTATCATACAGGGTAATAAAGATAAATGTCTCCTGGACTAGAAGACAGTCATGCTTATTGCTCATCATTAAAGATTAGGGTTCCGAAAGCTTAAGATTCCTCTCCTGTAACACAACCTATTACAGGTGTCAACTGGCCCAGCCGCTTCACCATGTCCCCTGGGAACTGAGGTTCTGGGAGCCAGTGCAAAAATGTTGAGGGTTTGGCTTATGTTACATACTGTATGCTGTAAACTGCCCTTTGTCTCTGATCCTAGTCTCATGTCTACTGCCAGCATCCACGTTAAGCTACTTTGTTAGCTTGTAAGCAGGGTAAATCTTAGTTTGCGCTGGTGACCCACCTATTAGAAAGTTAGTGCAGGTGAAACTTAAATTTTAGTTTTTATATTTTAGACACATTTAAAGGTTCATTTTATTTAGTTTTAAGTTATTAAGCAGGCCAGTAGTCAATTAGGATCTGAATTTTACATAATTCTAGAATTAAGATTTGTTTGCCTGGCCATGACATTTAGACCTCATTGAATGAATGAGAATATAGATGGTAAAAGCTTATCCTCAATTCTAAAAAAAGTTTACAAATCCAGGTTTCTCAGAATGTTCTTTGTAGTATCAGTCTAAATATTTTCCACTTATTTTGTATTGTCAGCAGAAATTTAAAAGCATTTATATTGGAAGCTATTTTTGCTCTTATACTAAAAAAGGCTAACAAATCACAAATCACTTTCAAATATACTTTTAAAAATAATTTAGGGTCATCCTCAATAAATTAAAAATACTGAGTATGACTGATTTGGATATTTACTCTCTTTCTCTCCTTGCAAACATACTGTAATTAGCTGGAGCACAAGTTTGGACAGTACATTTCAGAAATAAATAGGGGTCATTTGATCATCTGTTCTTCATTCGCCAAATGAACTTGTGGGTAATGGGATATTGGGTCCACTTGCAGTACCTGCAGAAGCTAAGCTGGTAGTTGAATTGGAAAATTATAAACCTGGAGTAAAATAATAGGAAAATATTGGAGTGAAAGGGAAGAGACGGAAACTGCTTAGCTGGAGCAGATAATGTGAGGTGCAAGACAGGGGTTGAGGGCCTTTTTTTATGACTGAAGTCTAGATTTTTGTGTTAAATTTCTTTAGTGTTTTATTGACAGATAATTAAAACATGCACGCAGGCATGCACTATGCAGGCATGCACTATGCAGGCATGCATGCGTGCCCACAGTGTACGCCCAAACAAAACACCTTTTGATAAGGTCATGTGTCATGTTGCAGTTCAAACTTTCCCCTTCTAGATTAGATAGTTTCAAACCTTAGCTCCATTGGAATGATTTGGTATACTTGTTGAAAATTTAGATTCTTAGGCCATTTACCCCAGAAAGCCCAATTTGATATGGTTTTACAGTTCTAGAGTATATGATCCCCCTAGTGCTTCTTTAACTCAAGTGATAGAATATTCCAAAATAAAATTGATTATAAGAGGTTTCTTCAGAAAATAAAGACCAAAGTTCTAGGTTTTCAGACCTAGTTTCCCTTTCTACAAAGTAGTTTTTGACACTCCTTTTGTTGTCTTAAATTTATAGAAAATAGAGCCTTCCTAACACATACTTTTTTTTTTATTAACAGAAATCACCATAGTGCTTTTAGCTTTTAAAAAAGGAAATAAAAGTTAACTTGTAACCACAAAGAAGTATTTAATTTATAGATGCTTGGGCACATTTGCACTGGTTTCCAAGACCCTGAGGACCAGTGATCTTAACCTTGATCTCAGCATTCTAAGGCAAGATGTTGGAAGTGATGGGGGTGAGAAACCAACCATAAGCTGAAGTTGGAGAACTACTTCAATCTTTACTGTCATTTTTTGAGTATGCAGAAAAGAGGGAAGAGTTAGATAACAGATTTTCTTTAGGTGCAGTAAGTCTGGAGACCAGCTGGCCTTGAAGAAATGTTATAATATTGTGTAATATTTTGTGGTGGTGTAATACTGTGTTCATCCAAAGTGTTGCAAACTCTGAGAGCCATTTTTAAAGACTACTGAGTATACTGAAGGGGTCGCTTTTTGTCCAGGGAGAGTAAAACATTAAAGTGCATCGTTTTCCTTTTTTTTAAAAATATTTATTTACATATACAAGAGCTGGGGTACAGGCCAGAGGTGCAGGGGGTGAGAGGATTCACCAGACAGAGTGGGGAGCAGAACAGATGGACTGACGGAAACACACTGCTGGAAACACACTGCCGAGGCCAGCAGTGGGCGAGGCAGGAGAGGTCTGCCTCACCATGTGGGTCCCCTCCCTGGCCGGCAGCAGGGATCAAACTTGTGCTGCAGTGGCTGTGGTTTGCTTCATAGTGCGTTGCTTAACCCACTGCGCCACCAGGGAAGCCCCCAGTGCATCAGTTTTCTGATTCATTACAGACTGGTAGTCTGTAAATTAACTGTAGGAGCTGATTTCTCTTGGTTCTTCATAAACAATGTAAATCATATTTATAAATACAATGACAAAGGCTTAATAGTATTTAAGATTGACCCAAGTTGTCTTTTCAGTTTTATACACAGGAGTTCTATATATGGTATTCACCTGTTGATGGTAATTAGTATTGTTTTAAACTTGGTACTGTTAACAAAACTGTTGTAAATGTAGAAGTCTTTATATGGTTGTTTTTAAATCTTTGCCTACCTACTTAATTGGAATTTCTTATTTGCAGCATCAATGTATGTTTGTACTGGTTTTCTTACATCTCTTTGATCAATAGTTTGTTTTTTGCTCTTTTTAAGTGTTACTTTGTTTTATTGAAAAGCAAAAATTCTTTATACTCTGTATCCTGGTCCTTTGTTAGATAGATGTGTTATAAATACTTAAACTCTGGCTTGCTTGGCTTGTTCAGTTTCTTTTCTACCAACCAAATGGGTTTATTCAGAAATGACCAGAAAAAGCAGTTTTAAAGTGGCAGGGGCTTTTGATAAGACACAGGTGCACTCCCAAATCAAAAGCCAGTACTCTTTACTTGGCCTTTGCAGCTGCTACTGCTGGAGGAGACCTTTTCCTTCTTGTTCATTTTCTTAATGGTGTCTTTTGGAGAGCTATGGTTTTAAATTTTGATTGGTTTATCAATTTTTTTTTCTTTTAAAGTTAGTGATTTTTGCATTCTACCTAACAATTTTTTGCCTACTCCAACTGTAATTACTATCTTTCTTTTGGGTATTTTTATAGTCTTAGTTTTCATATTTAGAATTATAATCCATTTTCAGTAGTATTTGTGTGATGTAGGGTCAGGGTTCATGGTTTTAACCATATGTTAAAGCACCATTTATTAACAAAAGTACTTTCCCATTATGTTAATTTGGCATTTTTGTGGTGTCAGTTGAACATATATAACTCTTTTCTGTCCTCTTCATTTACCTGTAAAGTGATAGTACTTTTTTTCCCCCCACTCCTGTAGCTTTTTAAGCAAATTTTGTAGTTGGGCAGTTTTGTTCTTTTTCAAATTTTTTTTTTTGACATTTGTATTTCTTTATAAACTTTAGAATCAGATAGTTTCTACACAGAAGGCCTGGTTTTGATTGGAATCGCATTGAGTCTAGATACCAGTTTGGGAAAGATGAGCTTATGAACAGTATTGACTATTCCTGCTCATGAATAATTTTTATCTTTCATTCAGATCTTTAGTATCCTTGTTCATTGTGATGTTGCAAACTTTTGTTTATTCTAAAATATTTTGTGATTTAATGATATTGTTAATGGTGTTTTTATTTGTTGCAAGTATGTTGAAAAATAAATGACTTTAATATATTGATTGTGCCCCATTCTCTTGCTACATTCAATTAAATCTAGTAGTTTTTTTTTTTTTAAGATTTTATTTATTTATGCATATAAGAGCTGGGGTACAGGCCAGAGTCCAGGGAGGTGAGAGGATTCACCAGAGACAGAGAGGGGAGCAGAACAGGCAGACCAACTGAAACACACTGCTGAGGGGAGCAGCGGGCGAGGCAGGAGAGGTCTGCTGCGCCAGGTGGGTCCCCTCCCTGGCCGGCAGCAGGGATCGAACTCATGATGCAGTGGCTGTGGTTTGCTTCATAGTGCGTTGCTTAACCCACTGCGCCACCAGGGAGGCCCAAATCTAGTAGTTTTTTATAGCTTCCTTAGCATTTTCTGTGGACTATAATGTTGCCTACTACTTTTATCCATTTTTTTATCATTTATGTCTTTTTATTCCTTAGTTAGAGACCCTAGATAGAACCCTCAGTAGAATAGTGAATAAGTGTTGAATTGTATTTTTTAAAAATATTTATACGTGCAAGAACTGGGGTGCAGACCAGAGGTGTGAGGGGTGAGAGGATTCACCAGACACAGTGGGGAGCAGAACAAGCAGATTTTTTTCTGAAATACACTGCTGAGGGGAGCGGTGGACAAGACTCCTAGGAGAGTTCTGCTGCGCTATGTGGGGTTAGCTCCCTGGTCAGTGATCGAACTCATGTTGCCGTGGCTCAGGATAGCTTGCTAGTGCTGTCTTTAGTCCCTGTGTCACCAGGGAAGCCCTCAGATGTTGAATTTTAATATTAAATGAGAGTGATGCCTTATGTTCTGTTAGTTTTTTATAGATTACCATTATAAAAATTTCGATTTCTTCAGTTAGTGTGCTAGTTTTGGTCATGATTGGATATGAATTTGTCAAATGCCTATTTTGTGGCTAATGAAATGACCGTGTGTTATTTTCTTGTTAAAAATGTTGAATACGTTGATTTTCAGATATTAAACCAATCTTGCATTCTTGGGCTATACTTCGCTTGATGCTTTCTGATGAATTATCTTTTTGTATACTCCTGGATGTGATTTGCTAATATTTTTAAGGATTTTTATATTATGAGTCATTCATGATATGGTTTTCTTGTGTCTGTCTGATTTTGATGTTAAGGTAATATTGACCTCAAAATGTGATGTGTGGTTTCCTTCCATACTTTTCTGAAAGAGCTTTCTAAAATTATTATTAATCCTTCCTTGAATATTTAATACAGAATTCAATGATAAACCCATCAGGGCTTGGCATTTTCTTTATCAAAAAGAGTGTGATTAGGAAATCAGTGCCATTAAGAGATAGTGGGCTATTCAAATTTCTCATTACTTCCCAATCTGATTGGGTAAGTTGAAAGTTGTCCAGTTCATGTAATTGGTACATTTATTAACATAAATCTGTCCATTGTTTCCTCATGCTTTTAATGTTTTTAGAACTTGAGTGATGTCATCCTCTTTTGATTCTGTTATTTATAATTCATGTTTTCTCTTACTTGGTTACTAGGGACTTAACTAACTTTTGGCTTTGCTAATTTTGTCTGTCTCTGCTTTAAATATATTAACTTATAAACAGTGCATTAGTCAATTCAAGTTTTGTGTTTCTATTAAAACATTTTGGTTTCTATTAACAATCCATTAAAATTTTTTAGTTTTTTGTTTGTTTGTTTGTTTGTTTTTTGCAATTCTCTCTCCTCCCCAATGACCAATGGGTTGCTTGTTAGGTTAGTGTATGGGAAATTTTCTAGGCTAATTTCAGTGATCAAAAACAAAGCCTTTGAAAATTGAAGCTTATTAAGACATCCTATGGCTGCCATTTATCTTACTGAATGTTACATGTTCATTTGAAAAGAATTTAAATCCCACAGTTGTAAAGTCTGCACTTGTTAAGTGTAGTGTCTTAGGTTTAGTAGGTTGACAGTGTTGCACAAGTCTGTTTTCTTACTGAATTGGGGTGGGGGGGAGGGCACGCGGGGCGTGGGTGGGAGGACATGTCTTCTTTGTTTTTTTAGATCAGTTATGGAAAGAAATGTTAAAATCTTCTATTGTGATTGTTGATTTAACTCTCTCCCCTTTGGTCTGTTTAGTTTGTGCTAACCAGGTATTTTGAAGCTTTATCTTACTGACGTACTGCCTGACCTTTTTAACATGAAATGCCCTTTATATTGCTCATACTATTTATCTTTATGTTCCAGTGGTACATTTTTCTAATCTTTATATATAGAGTAGATCTCTTGTAAATTGTATACAGTTGCTTTGCTTTTTTATCCAAGCTGTAAATTTTGTCTTTTAAAAAATTGTTTAATCTACTTATATTTTAAATAGTTGTTACTATGATCAAGTTTAAGACTATCATCCTTTGTTTTCCCTTTGTTCCTTCTCGGTCTGCTCTCTGAATCCTCTAGCAGCTGCTCTCTTATAAATTTCCTATAGTCTCAGTCTGTACCCTGTGGTAGCTAGCCTTTAGCCCAGGACTTGGAGAACTGCTACATCAGTCACTGTGCTCTACCTCTCTGCAGCTCCCTTCTCTTCTTTGCTTTGTCCTGTATGTTCCATCTGTTTCACAGTCCCAAATCTTCCTCTGGTCCCTTGACACTCGCTTCTTCATTCATAGTTAGAAGTGTCCCCAGGTAGATCATCAAGGCATTTTCAGGGAATCAACTCCTGAGTTTACTGTAATTTCTCACGACCAGTGGTATTGCATTGCCTGTTTTCCTATATCTGAAAAGTTTCTCATATTTTCCCAAGTTACATATTGTTCATGCCAGAAGAGCTTGTCTTATTACTAATTACTTTGTCCTTTTGGAAAGTTGAAAACAGTGCACTGCACCTTAAATTTATGTATTCACATGTATGTAATTTGTAAGCTTTGGTTCTCAGATCTCTAGATTCTGTCTCTAATTTTTCTGAGACCTCACAAGTGCGCTGTCACTTATATGTATGAGTCTCTGATTTCTTCCTTTAACCTTAACTCCTTCCTCAAATTTTTTTTTTAAATTATGTGATTTTTTTTTAAATATTTATTTATGCATACAAGAGCTAGGGTACAGGTCAGAGTCGTGGGAGGTGAGAGGATTCACCAGACAGAGCGGGGAGCAGAACAGGCGGACTGACAAAACACACTGCTGAGGGGAACAGCGGGCGAGGCAGGAGAGGTCTGCTACACCATGTGGGTACCCTCCCTGGCCGGCGGCAGGGATCGAACTCGTGCTGCAGTGGTTGGGGTTTGCTTCATAGATGCGTTGCTTAACTCGCTGCGCCACCAGGGAGGCCCTCAAGTTTTATTCCTGCGTGTCAAGTGGGTACTAGACTAGTAGTTTCCAAAATGGAATGTGGGCCTCTTTTTTTTTTTTTTTTAAAGATTTATTTATTTATGCATACAAGCACTGGGGTACAGGCCAGAGGTGTGGGGGGGTGAGAGGATTCACCACAGAGAGCTGGGAGCAGAACAGGCAGATCAACAGAAGCACACTGCTGAGAGGAGCAGCGGGCACAGCAGGAGAGGTCCGCCATGCCATGTGGGTCCCCTCCCTGGCCGGCAGCAGGGATCGAACCCGTGCTACAGTGGCCGCGGTCTGCCTCATAGTGCGTTGCTTAACCCACTGCGCCACCAGGGAGGCCCTGTGGGCCTCTTTTATGAGGTAAAACATAATCCTCTGAAAACATAATCTATTAGAACTTCTTTGCATGAATTAAGCTTTAAAGTATTTGACATGTGGATTGTTGTGGTCCCATAAACAAACATGTATAAATGGCTACAGTTTATATATGGCATGCAAAATATGCTGAGAGAGGAGTCTGTGCTATTATGTGTTTTTTGGGGGGAAAGTGCTCTTTTGGCATATGTAGCACCAAGGGATATGTGGTGTAGGGAGAAGAATGCATATTAAGAATGCCATTTGCTCTCTTAAACAGTCTCTGTGCTGGATGACCTTTTCTATTACCTCAGAGGTGACAGAGTTTCTGTATTGCAGATCCTATTTTTCCCCCTACCAGCTGTAACAGAATTTACATGTGCCTAAATAAGTAGGTTTATGAATTTTAACATCTATTTTTAACTTTAACTAAAAGGACTATCAAAATATTGAAAATCACTGGCAAGCAATTAGTAGGCCTAACCCTAAATCCTCTAATACAGTTCTTAGAGAACTACTATATGTTGGCCATTCCCAAAAAACCTTCCATTTTCAGTAATCCTGACGGTCTATGAATCATAGAATGTAGGGCATATGTGCAATAGCCATAAAAAGTCCCTACTTCCAATTAACAGCATATAGTTAGTTCCATTTAAGTCTGTAATCAAGGTTAGTGCTGATGGCTCATCTCTGTTACACTTTAGGAAAGTTCAGAAGGCTGATCCCAGAGAAATCAGGTCCTTTAAGAACTGATGACTTCTGGGTCTCCCTGGTGGCGCAGTGGGTTGAGCGCTGCACTGTGAAGCATCCGTGGCACAGCAGCGCAAGTTCAATCCCCAGCGAGGGAAAGGATACACATGGCGCAGCAGACCTCTTCTGCCTCGCCTGCTGCTCCCCTCAGCAGTGTATTTCAGTCAGTCTGACTGTTCTGCTCCCCACTCTGTCTCTGGTGAGACCTCTCACCTCCCAGACTCTGGCCTGTACCCCAGCTCTTGTATGTATAAATAAATCTTAAAAAAAAAAAAGAACTGTTGTGTTGATGGATAGATACTTGTCATACTTGGCACCTGAATATGCAATTAATGGTGAGTTAACTGGCAAAGGGATCAGTGATTTATAGAAAGTTGTAGCTGTCACTGCCCCATTTTTTGCCTTATTTCATGAGGTACATGACTAAGTTGATGGTTGTTACTTTCCAACACCTTAACTTTTTGAATCTTTGATGTCTCATTTTCTGCTGTGATAATTTGCAAGCATAACAACACTGGAGTGGCAGAACTTAGTGCTTTATAGGCTCTTTATCAATCTTGTTGTCATTAAACAGCATGGTTACCTATCAAGATCTAATAAGAAGTAGGCATATAAATTTCAAAATTAAAAAGATGCTTTTAAATTCATTGATAGCCTCTATTTTTTTTAGTAATGAAGGGTACCTTAAGTGTATTTTTTATTTTGGACTATTAGTTGAAAACAGTATGAATATCATTTTAAAAACATTTAAAAATATTTCATCTTGATTTCATTCTTTAGAAGTATGTTTGTGATTTATTATATACAAGATATGCTGGTACTGGGGCCTCCCTGGTGGCGCAGTGGGTTAAGCAACGCACTGTGAAGCAAACTGTAGCCACTGCAGCATGAGTTCGATTCCTGTTGCCGGCCAGGGAGGGGGACCCACATGGCGTAGCAGACCTCTCCTGCCTCGCCCACTGTTCCCCTCAGCAGTGTGTTTTGGTTGATCTGCCTGTTCTGCTCTCAACTCTGTCTCTGGTGAATCCTATCACTGCCCCCGCATCTCTGGCCTGTACCCAGTTCTTGTATGCATAAATAAATATTTAAAAAAAAAGATATGCTGGTACTATGGTATATATACCTAATGTGTATGTGGGGTATTTAAAGTGACATATGAATATATAGTCATGTTGTATTGTCTCATTGTTTTGACCTGTACTCCTCATTCTGCTCTCTCAAAACCTTTTCAAGTCTGGTGTCCTCTTTGAAGTTGGTTGTAAAATTCCTTAATTCTCAGTGAATTTTGTTTTTACTCTAATATAAAGAGTACACAGGTGTTTATATTCTGGTACAATACAATGAAAAAAGAATAGGTTTATATAGTAACAAAGAATGAATTTACTTTTGTTCTGGTTATGTATGAATAGTCTTTTTGGGATCACTTGACTGTCTATATTCACCTTTAAGCTAATTAGGAACAGAGCCTATAGCATGAGCTTCGTAGTGTCTCCTGTACCTAGTACATAATGATTTATATATACATGTATATATATTTTTAAAAGATTATGTGTACAAGAACTGGGGTACAGGCCAGGGGTACAGAGAGGATTCACCTGAGAAAGAGTGGGGAGCAGAACAGGCAAATTACTGAAATATATTGCTGAGGGAAGCAGTGGGTGAAACAGGAGAGGTCTGCTGTACCATGTGGGTCACTTCCCTGGCTGGGGATCAAACCCATGCTGCAGTGACTATGGATAGCTTCATAGTGCTGTGCCTTAACTCCTTGCGCCATCAGGGAAGCCCCGATTTATATTTCTTCATGGCCTGATCAATTTTCTAGACGAGACTTGTTTGTCATGTGACTTTACTTATTTCAGCATTCCCACCCATATTTTGGTGTTGTTAGTTCTCCCACTGTCCTAACCCTTACTTTTTGGTCTCCTTGTTTTCCCTTCTACTCTGAGAGTAGAATTAGATCACCTACTACAAACCTTCATAAATTCTGTTGTTGAATCACTGCTACTACATAAATATAAACCTGCAAAGGAGACTGAAAAGAGATAAGGAAATGTAATGTCATAGAAATCAAAGATAGAAAGTAATAAAAAAGGCAGTCGCTTTCCATGGGGTCATGCCTTTCTGTAAGGTCAATTAAAACAGGCCACAAATTTAGGATAACAAACATGACAGGGGTACAAAAGCATATTTTGGTGGGGAGACAGAAAAGGAAACCATATTGGGTGGGTTCAACAATGGTAGATGTAGATGGAAAGTTTAAACAACTCTAGAGAGGTGTACTTCTAAAAAGGGGGGGGAAATGGAGTTAAAAGTTTCAGTTTATTTCCTTTTTATTAGTAAGATGCTTCAGCATGTTTACATGACAGAAAGAATCCACTTAGGTGAGATATTGACTATCTAAATGAAGAGATTTGGAAATGAGAACCTTTTGATCCAGGGCATAGATGGCGATATTATGACTTTGTATAAGGGAAAGAGATATTTGATTTATGAACAATAAAGAAAGCAAGAATAGGAGAAATAAAGAAGGTCCTCGAAATATATGGTATTTCTTGTAAAATGTAATATGGTTACAGATCACGTTGAATCTTATTTGTTGCTAGATCTGCCTGCCTTTTTTTGGTCTCCTGATCTGTATCTTGTATTTTAATTTTCCTAGCAGTTTTCTTCAGATAGAAAATGGAATTTTGATAAAGCAGAATTTATCAACTTCTTTTTGTATGTACTTGTTTTTTTCACAGTTTTATTTTTCTTTTTCCTTCCACCATCTCTTATACTCCCTTCACTTCCCTCCCTTAACCTCAGAAACTTCATTTTGTTTATCAACATCTGCTAGTTTTAAAAAGTATTTTTGTTTGTTGAATTGTGTACCATTAAAACGTCCAGTATTTGTCATTATAACTGGCTTTACTATACATCATTTCTTTGAACTCCTTCCATTTCGCTGTAAATGACATTTTATCTTTCCTTATGGCTGACCAGTATTCCAGTCTATAGATATACAAAAACTTCTTGATCCAGCCCTCTATCAGTAGGTACTAGGTTATTTCTATGTCCTAGCTCTTGGAAATAATTGGCAATCAGTATTGTAGAGCATGTAGTTTTTTAGTTAAGCTGATTGTGAATTCCATTGGGTTAATCATGAATTCCATTCACAATAAAAATAATAGCTTCAAAAGTAGTGCCTCAGAATTAACCAAGGAGGTGAAAGACTTACACAGTGAAAACTTCCAGACATTATTAAAAGATGTAAATCATGACATAAGGAGATGAAGACATTGCGTGCTCATGATGGGGCAGAATCAATATAGTCAAATTACTGTTCTGCCAAAAGCAATTTGTAACTTTAAATGCAATCCCCATCAAAATACCAGCAATTTTATTCAAACAAATTGAATAAAATTATTAAAATTTATATGGAACCATTAAAGGCCTCAAGTAGCAGGGGGAAAAAATCTGAGAAAAAGGGAGAGAAATGGAGAGAAACTACACTGCAAAGCAGTGGTAAATTAAAACAATATGGTATCAGCACAAAAATAGAACCATGGATCAGTGGTGCAGAATTGAAAGACCAAAAATGAAGTCCATGTTGTATCAATAATGAGTTCATGATAAAAGACCATACAATGGGGAAAGGAGATCTTAACCTCAGAATGGAAAATGCAGTCAACCTGGCTGGGAATAGTTTAGACCAGGAGAAAACATATCAGATCCCGATTTCTGAGTGTGAGTGTTAGGAAAATCAGAGGGAACTGGCCAGCCTGGTTCCTGAGCGTCTTGGAAATACTCAGTGAAAGAACAGAGCCCCATGCTGAGAATAGAGTACTGCAAATAAGCACAAGATGACCAAGAATAAAGAAAAGGCACATGGATGCCTGTGGATTGAAAGAGGCAGATTCCAGAACTTTGGAGAAGTGTTTACACTAGAAGTACTATATATTTGAATACTTGAAGAGGGAGCCCTAAAACTGAATCTGAGAAAGCCATCTTGGCCTGTTTACAACTTCTGCATAAGAAACTTCTGTTGTAATACGGATTATAGAAAGCATTGTGGACTTACTCTGGTCAACAATAGCATAAGAAATAAGAGGATAAGTGTCCTCTGAATATAGCTCTAAAGGAATGAAGATAGTAATACTCCTTGGGTTTAAAGCAGAGGTATAATGAAATATATTTCTACATAATGAACTGGGAAAATAAAACAGTATGTTATGAAAATAATATAAACCAGAATTAGAAAATTTTACAAGTAGCTATGCTATAGGAGGTCATGAAAAGAAAAAGTAATGGAATAAATTAAAAATATTTCAGAAATGAAGATGAACCAGAAGTTTTGTGAATGAACAAATATTCTAGAAAGTACCATAAAAGAAATAAATGCTACAAAGACAATGAGAAGAACTCAAACAAGAAAGAGATAAATTCATCAAGAAATTGACAAGATCTTATATACGCATAATTGATAGACATTTATAGTAGTACTTAAATAATGAAACAAAGGAACCAAAAACTTCAGGGAGGAAAGCCTGCAATCTGAGAAAACATTGTTAAAAGAGAGATAAACATCTGTTACGAGGACTCACCAGGTGCCTAGGAAAACTGAAATCCAGAACAGCCACCAAATGTCTTTGTCTTTTACAAAAAGACAAAATACTTTGGGAATCTAAACTGCATAACTTAATAATGGAAGAAATACCAGGTTATCATTACATTCCCCAACAAAAGAAGACCATGGAGTAAAGATTAAGATTTTCACAGAAAGGAGAAAAATGTGGGTTGAGACTTACATATAATTAAAGTGATCTTCAAATTTAAGGCTCACCAAGAATTTACTAAGCTTGTTGTTCCGGTGAATCTTTCCTAAGGATATTAGATTTTGCCATATTTTTTTTTTTTAAAGATTTATTTATTTATGCATACAAGCACTGGGGTACAGGCCAGAGGTGTGGGGGGTGGTGAGAGGATTCACCACAGAGAGCGGGGAGCAGAACAGGCAGATCGACTGAAGTACACTGCTGAGGGGAGCAGCGGGCACAGCAGGAGAGGTCTGCTGCACCATGTGGGTCCCCTCCCTGGCCTGCAGCAGGGATTGAACTCGCGCTGCAGTGGTTGCGGTTTGCCTCATAGTGTGTTGCTTAACCTGCTGCGCCACCAGGGAGGCCCCGATTTTGCCATATTTTATTCTCACTTTAGTATAATTTTTTCCTCCCAATTTGAGAGTAAGTTGTAGACATCCTGTTCCTAAAAGTGTCAGCATGTCATTGAAGAGTACATAGTTTTCCTAAAATGGATTGTTAAGCTTTATTGAGATAGGATTGGCATACATTAAACTCATACATTTAAAATATACAGGCTGAGAGGTTTAACATGCAATGACATTTTCACAGCATTAAGTATCAAATTCAGGAAATTTGACATTTAATAGTAGTATTTAATATAGATTCCATAATCAAATTTTGCGGGTTATCCCACTAATGTCCTTCACAGTGGAGTGTGATTTTTGTTTTTTGTTTTTTTTAAAGATTTATTTATGCGTACAAGCACTGGGGTACAGGCCAGAGGTGTGGGGGGGGGGTGAGAGGATTCACCACAGAGAGCGGGGAGCAGAACAGGCAGATTGACAGAAGTACACTGCTGAGGGGAGCAGCGGGCCCAGCAGGAGAGGTCTGCCGTGCCATGTGGGTCCCCTCCCTGGCCGGCAGCAGGGATCAAACTCGTGCTGCAGTGGCTGCGGTTTGCTTCATAGTGTGTTGCTTAACCCACTGCGCCACCGGGGAGGCCCTGGAGTGTGATTTTTGGAGGGAGTGGATGTTACGGGGTTCAGGACAAAGTTGCCAGTACATTCCTTAGAATAAATTTGTGAACAAGATCCTGAGGGTGTATTTCTATCAAATCCTACTGTTGGCGACACCAAAGTGTGAGAACAGCCACAAGGATCCTATTAGCACTGAAGGAAAGATTCTTTGGGCCTCTGTCTCATCTTTATTATTATTTTTTTAAGATTTATGCATACAAGAGGGGTACAGGCCAGAGGCGTGGGCGGTGAGAGGATCCACCCAGAGACAGAATGGGGAGCAGAACAGGCAGACTGACTGAAACACACTGCTAAGGGGAGCAGCAGGTGAGGCAGGAGAGGTCTGCTGCTCCATGTGGGTCCCCTTCCTGGTCGGCAGCAGGGATCAAACTCGTGCTGTAGTTTGCTTTATAGTGTGTTGCTTAACCCACTGCGCCACCAGGGAGGCCCTGTCTCATTTAGAGGTACTATCTATAGCAGAAATCTCTTCAATTTAACATCTTTGTCTTTTAACATGATCCTATTGGTTTTTGAGTACTTTCTACTTTCTGGCAAAACAGTTCCTAGTTCATCTTGTATTGTTCTTGACCTGTCTTGGTTTTCTTCTAGGAACACCAGTTACTTTGATAAAGTTCAGTTTATCTTCTATGATTGTGTGTGTGTGTACTGTAACTAAGAAGTCTTTACCTAACACAGATGTTCCTTCTGTTGTATTCTTAACATTTCCTAGTTTTACCTTTTACATTTAGGTTTATGATCCATGTTGATTTAAATTTCATATGTGACATAAGCTATGGATTCAAGTTCATATTGCATATGGTATTTAATTTTTCCACCATCACTGCTGAAAAGGCTATCCTTTTACTGTATTTTTTTGTTAAGTGTGACTTGTGGGTTTGTTTCTAGGCTCTCTGTTTTGTCCATTGATCTATTTGTCTGTGTTTGCACCAGTATTATGCTGTTCAGCCTGTATATTAATGCCTAAAGATCTTATGACAGGAAGACAACAGTGAATACATTCTGCAGGGAATGCTTATGTCTAACTCAGGGAATGTTTTTGTCTTATGGTAGAACTGAATTTAATTGTGGAGATTAGTGATGACAAACTAGTACTTGTTGTATGCGCTGACAGTATAGATATACAGTTATTCAGGAACTTGAGGAATATTATATTTCACATGAATCCTTTCTGAGGAAGCTATTAGAGAATACATTTCAGACAACTAAGAAATGGTTTTAATAGGTTCATCGATTGCCTTGTAGAAATTCACCAGGGTATCAAAGAATGTTATTACTTTATATAGATACTCTGGGGCATGTGGTGCAGGGGTAGCTTGAAAGGAAGAAAGGAGATAATTTCTGTTATTGTTTATACTAGGGAATCAATAGACAGTATCTAATAAAGAGAAGACTAAGGTGGTATAAGGATAACCACTGGAAAAAAACTCATTCCTTTCTAGATACCAAAAAGAAAACAGAAGGAAAAAAAGAACAAAGGAAACAAAGGTAATGAAATAATTTATGTATTTTCTCTGACAGGAATTAAGACCATAACAGCCAGTAATGGACTTAACTGAAATATTAAGTAGAAAAAATATTTTCAAGTTAACTAACATAGGATGTATATATAAACTGCAACTCTGCTCTATGTAAAAGAATCAGAAAACTGAAAGACTCAGGTTAAGAATAGGCGGTTAAGTGTGATATGCTAGACAAATTAAATAAAAACAGGTCATTATTTTGATGTTGAATGAAGCTGTATTACTGGATACGTATTAATGACAACTTTTATTTTTTAAAAAAGTTTCAGGTGAAGCAGTAAGAATTAGAAGCAGAAATCTAGGTAGAATACTATATGTGACATAAGCTATGGATTCAAGTTCATATTGCATATGGTGTTTAATTTTTCCACCATCACTGCTGAAAAAGGCTATCCTTTTACTGTATTTTTTTGTTAAGTGTGACTTGTGGGTTTGTTTCTAGGCTCTCTGTTTTGTCCATTGATCTATTTGTAGAATACTACCAGGTAGAATACTACCCTGGATGGGAGTGTTGCGGTTGTCTTGGAGTGTGGTTGATTTGGAGGCACTCAAGATGAGAATACTGCCCGTATGGAAAGATTTTCCACTGTGGAAGGACCCTTATTAGATGTGGAGTAACTTCTGATGACCTGGGATTTAAGACCCAGCAGTATATCCCTTTCAGCACCATGATGATCACAACCAAAGCAGAAAGTTTATGCTATTGAAAGAAAAGGTTGAGCCCCAAAGTATGAGAATTAAAAAGATTTAAGAATTGTTATTCATTACATAATGTAAAGGTGAGTGGTGAGTGAGTGCTGATACAAATACAGCTAGTTTTTTTCAGAAACTGTAAACTGACTAGAGGAAAATTACTTGCCAGAGCAAATGTTCAATATGAATGAAGGCTTCCTAATCTAGAAAAGGATGTATCAGAAAGGACTTTTGTCAATAAGGAGGCCAAGTCAGGGTCAGGTTTCACTGCTTTTAAGGACAGGCTAACAATCTTGCTTGGGTACAGTGATGCAGGCTGCAAATTTCCCTTTATGCTCTGTCACATTGAGAACCCCATCACCTTAAAGCACTTTTACAGTAAGCACTCACTGCCAGTGTACTACAGGAGCAACAAGAAGTCATGGATGAGCCAGCCCCTCTTCCAAGATGACCTTCCAAATTGCTATGCCAGTGAAATGGAGAATAATACACGGTTAAGATTGTGTTTGTGGTTGATGGAAGCTTTTAAGACCCACTACCTAAGAGGGGAGGTATTCTTGTAGTGGCTATTGCTACAACAGGGAAAGATACTGATAGAATTCTGGAAATCAGTGTTTATGTCAAACATCAAAGTGTCAAACATCAAAGTCAAGATCTGTGACTGCATCATGAATCTTACACTTGAGATGATGTCACTAAGGAAGAGTGTATGGGTGGCATCTGGAAGAAGACACGCAGGAGGTTTGTCCATGACTTCACTATTTATCAAAGATGAGCAGTTGGAAAAATCATCAATTCTGTGATGCTTGCACAACAATGAAAACATCTAGTGATGCATTTCTCAATGTATCCCTGCCATGTAATACGTGACTGCCTAAGGTCATCCTTGACTTCTAACCAGTTAGAAGATATGCCACGGCAGTGATAGTGCTAAGACTTAACACCTAGACCACCAGGGAGACCCCCTTAACTGATTTTTAAATGGCAATGTTAATTGTGCATTTGTAGTATGCTGTACCATAGACACAAGAGGAAATGTTATTTCGGTCACTGGATTTATTGGCATGGTTATTCTGAAACTGTAGATTTCATGTTGCATAAACCAAAGGTCATTATATTAATGTCATTAGGCAAAGGAATTCTCAGGATAATTATGGAAAGTCATAGGAAGGCAGTTTGCAGCAGGTTTGAAAAAGATTTAAGCTGGAAGAATGACTTTAGACTTAAGAGAAGGGTACCTGAGGAAACAAAAGTAAAATTTATAGATTGCATACTTGAACACATTGAAAGGGATTTGCAGTTCTTTTGGAAATTTTGGTACTGATTTAGTGATACCTAGAAACTAGGCAAACAAACTGACAACTGTTAAGAACAAAGTTGTTTCAGAAAGGAAATATAAAAGTATGTTCTTTGGCACAGCTGTGAATTTTACTAAATGTTTATGATTATTTGATATAATGGAAAACTAACAAGTATTAGGATGAAGAGATTTGGATGGAGGAGCTTATCTACCATCTTCTACTGTACAGCTGGATAGGGACTTTTAAAAAAAGTAAATCTTATAATGCTGTAATTAAGAACTTGTATGTGTATCAGTAAATTTAAAGAAAACCGTGAGAAAATGCTGGTTGATTTAATAGGTGAGGGCAAATTGTTTTCAAAGTAGAAAAAGTATTAGTCATTCCTGTGGCAGTATTTAAAGCTCAGTTTAATCTTTAATTTGATTGTGTAAAAGGTATTTCTATATGTTCTCTCTGTCCTAAATATTTATTATAGGTTTAAAAGGACTATTAGAAATGAAAACTTTTTTTCTTTTCATCTTGATTTTTTTAAAAAGCTGCTTTAAAAAGGAACAGAAATCTGTTGTTTTCCTTTTTTTCATCATCTTGGAATCATTTCATCTAGTTCTTAGCTATTTGTTTTCTCAGTTTTGGTGAATAGCTGTTCTTTTCCCCCACTTAAAAATTAGGACTTGTAAAACTGTGTGAAACATTCGTGCAGTTAGCAATGGAGGTGAACATTCATGTAATTATCACAAAGATGAAGAAATGAATAATCTCAGTAACTCAGAAGTTCCTTGTATTTTTCCTTTCATCACCCCTTCCCTTTCATTTCATGTAGCATAAACCAAATTGTAACCATTTGCCCAACTTTTTATATTAATTACTTTCTTTATGATAATTTATCTTTGCTTGCTTTGGCACTTTATGTAAAAGGAATGATTTTGGTATATTTCATTCTATTACTATTTTCACTTACCCTTGAAGAGGTCATCAACATTATAGTATTATAGCTTTAGTTACCTTTAGTGCTGTTTAATAGTACTTCATTTAAATAACTACTGTTTTTCTCTTCTGTTGTTGCTGTATATTTGAAATGCTACTCATTTTTGGCTTTTTAAAACAATGCAGTTATTGGCATGATTGCTCTTGTATCTTGCTGTTTTGAGTTTATTTTTGCTGAAAAGTTGCGTTCTTGGTTATAGAGTATATGAATCTTCAACTTAACCTTTCCAATATCTCATATACCCACCAGCTGCTCGTGTATTCTCCTCTTGGTTAAGAGCTAGATTTCACCAATATTTGGTATCACCAGTTTAATTTTGCCAATTTGATAGATGTCTCTTGATTACTTCTTTGCTTCTGATGTTTTGTTCCAAGTACCAGTTAGGCTTAACATATTCCTATGCATATTGATGATTAATTTCAGCAATTACTTAACATTGGCTTTCAGAAGTTGAGAAATGCTTGTTCAAGTCTCTTTCCCATCTTTCTAGTGGAATGCATATTTTAATAGGAATTTCTTTAATATGTTAGCACATTTTGTTTGTCTTTTTTATGGGATCTTTGAATCAAACTTAATGTTGTGAATCAGCATTTGTGGTTGATTAGTACTTAGTTTTAAGAATGATTCCAAAGTCAGGAAATTATTTTGCTTTGTGTTCTTTTTAAAACTCTGTAGTTTTCTCCTTGATACATGTTTTGTTTCAGTGTATAGAATTCATTTATATATGTGATTAGAGGCTGGAGTTTAGTTTCACTTTCTACCTGTTCTTCCAGCACCATTACTGAAAATACCATTCTTTCTCAATGCACTGCAGTATTGTTTTGTTAGTAGGTATTTATATATGCATGTATCTGTTTCACAGAAGTTGATCTCAGTCAGCCAGCCAATTCTGATATGTTGGTCTATTTATCACTCCCTGAATTAATGGCATGCTCTCTTAGTCATTGTCTTTGCAATACGTTTTGATAACTGGTAAAAAAAAAATCCTTATATTAGTCCCTGCCACCATTTGTTATTTGTCTTTAGAAATGTCTTTTCATTAGTTTTAACTGTTGGAATTATCATAAATTTAGAATTCACTTTTCAGGTTTTACAGCAGACCTGATATAGGATATTGATTGTGGGAAATTGATAGATCACTTTAAATATTTTTAACGTTGAGTTTCCTAATCCATAGCCATGATATGTCTCTTAATTGTGTTTTCTTTGGTGACTCATTAAACAATTATAATTATTCCCATAGGGGTTTTGTATATATTCTCTTAGGCCTCTCCCCCCCCCCCCCCCCNGGCCTCTCCCCCCCCCCCCCCCAAATACTTAGTAGTCTGTCTTTAATACTCTTATAGTGTCTTGTAACTTTTACCTTTTGTTTTTGGTAAACATAATGCAAATGTGTTTCAAATGTTTCCTTCCACTGATTATGTTGAATTGTAGTAATTCTAGTAATTTCTCTATAGCTTTGTTTGCCTCTTTTATGTATCTAGTCATTGTTTACATGCAATGATATAATTTGTGAATTGCTACACTTTTAAATATTTCTGGTCTTTAAATTTTTCTTTTTTTTTTTAAGATTTATTTATTTGTGCGTACAAAAATTGGGGTACAGACCAAAGGTATAGTGGGTGAGAGGATTCACCACAGACAGAGTGGGGAGCAGAACAGGTGGATAGACTGAAGTACAGTGCTGAGGGGAGCAGCAGGCAAGGCAGGAGGGGTCTGCCAACCCATGTGGATATCCTCCCTGGCTGGGGATTGAACTCATGCTGCAGTGGCTACAGTTGCTTCATAGTGCCTTGCTCCACCAGGGAGGCCCCTAAATTTTTCTTTTTCCTGCTAAACTGTGCTACTTAAAATCTCCAGTAGAATGTTGAATTAAAGTTGTACCAGTGGACAGCTCTGTCTTGTTCCTGATCTTGAAACATATAATTAAATAGAAGGTTACAGTAGAGTTTCTATAGTTTTTGCTAGTTATAGGTGTTATTTTAATACATTAAACGTGATACATTGTTTTAATAGTCTTACTCTTCCTTCTTCCTTCCCAATGGTGAGGGAGGTATTCCTACCTTAGGGTTTTAAGAATGGCCTAGCACACAACACACAACTCTAGACAGACAAGATTGACAACAGTTTGTTAGCCACATTTACTTCCATTGTGCCATGTTAATTCATACAGGCTTTGCAATCAGAGGCAGAGTGAACAGCCAGGTGCTGTGGGAGACGCAGGCATTGTATGTGTTGATAGTGTTGTGATAGCAGGGGATAGGGAGAGGGCTGGTTACTATCGGGCATGTGATTGGATAATTTTGTTCACTAACAGGGAACTGAAGCTCACTTTGAAGAAGCAGCAGAAATGACACTGTCCCTTTGATAAAGGAGAAATATTTTGCTAGGGGACATTATCTGTAGAAATAGAGTGGGGAGGGCTCTTTCTGGGTAGGTTGTTCTATGCCCTTCCAATTTTACCACATCAAGACAGCAAATATTATTAAGTTGTTCTTTTAGGCTTCATGTTGCCACATTTAAATTTCTAATTCACAGTATGTTTCTGTGTGTGTTTTTTTTTAATGATTTTTCTTTTGATTTCTAAAAAAAAAAAATTATCTAGTAAGACAGTTTTTCCCTTTACTCTGTTGTGAATTCTAGGGATTGATTTTCTTTTTTTTTTTTTTTAAAGATTTATTTATTTATGCATACAAGAGCTGGGGTACAGGCCAGAGGTGTGTGGGGGTGAGAGGGTTCACCACAGAGAGTGGGGAGCAGATCAACTGAAGTACACTGCTGAGCGGAGCAGCGGGCACAGCAGGAGAGGTCTGCCACGCCATGTGGCCTCCCTGGCCGGCAGCAGGGATCGAACTCCTGCTGCGGTGGCTGCGGTTTATTTCATAGTGCGTTGCTTAACCCACTGCGCCACCAGGGAGGCCCTGATTTTCTAATGAAATGATTTCATGTTCCTAGACAGAAGTCTGCTTAGTAATGACATACCCTTTTTACACATTGCAGAATGTGTTTATGATTGCTTTTGTTTTTTAGTTTTGTGGCCTGTTACTTTCCCTTTTTATCCTACTTGGAGCTTGGTGGGCTTCTTACATGTGTAGATTCATGTCTGTAATGTAATCAGATTTTTTTTTTTAAAGATTTTTTATTTTTACACAGAAGAACTGGGGTACATGCCAGAGGTGTGGGGATGAGAGGATTCACCAGAGACAGAGCGGGGAGCAGAACAGGCAGATTGACAGAAACACACCGCTGAGGGGAGCAGCGGGCACAGCAGGAGAGGTCTGCTACACCATGTGGGTACCCTCCCCGGCCGGCGGCAGGGATCGAACCCATGCTGCAGTGGCTGCGGTCTGCTTCATAGTGCGCTGCTTAACCCACTGCACCACCAGGGCGGGCCTGTAATCAGATTTAATAAACTTTACAGTCATTGTTTCTTCAACCATTTTACCTGCCTTTTTCTTTTTCTTCTGGGGCTCCATTATGCGTTTGTTGGTATGTTTGATAGTATTCCACAGATTCAAGTTCTTTCTTTTCTGTTTTATTCTCCTCAGTCTAGGTATTTCAGTTGTCTTCAGGTTTGCGGATTCTTTCTTCAGCCTGTTCAAATCTGTTCTTTCTATTACATTATTTTATGAGAGTCATTTCCTGGTTTCTTTGTGTTTTATAATTTTTGTTGTTGAAGGACAACAACTAGACATTCTGAGTATTGTGGTAGCTCTGGAGATCAGATTCTTCCTCTCAGGGATTGATTATGCTGCTTGTTGAGTTGTTCGTTTGTGTATTTATATAGTTACTTTTCCAAACTAATTTTGCAAAGCCTTGTTGTGTTGCTGTTATTTTTTTTTTTTAAAGATTTATTTATGCATACAAGCACTGAGGTACAGGCCAGAGGTATGGGGGGTGGTGAGAGGATTCACCACAGAGAGCAGGGAGCAGAACAGACAGATCAACTGAAGTACACTGCTGAGGGGAGCAGCGGGCACAGCAGGAGAGGTCTGCTGCACCATGTGGGTCCCCTCCCCAGCCAGCAGCAGGGATCGAACTCGTGCTGCAGTGACTGCGGTTTGCTTCATAGTGCGTTGCTTAACCCACTGCGCCACCAGGGAGGCCCTGTTGCTGTTATTTTTTATGATTTCTTTTGCTTTTGCATTGGGCCTCAGCCTGTGATCGTTAACTGTCTGTATATACACACACCTCTTTTACACTTCCTTTAGGTGTCACCAGAAAATCAGTTTTAGCCAAAGGAAACCAAATAAAGCCAAGTTAGCCTCCAGGGACCCCAACATTTTAGAGTTTAGAGACTTACTGTCCATTCTGGCATATGCAATCAACTCTAGGACTATGGGCTGCCAGTTTCACTTTGCAGAAGATGTAAGGAATGGGGGTATAGTTAAGTTAATAAAAGAAGCTCTCTTTCCCCAACTTCTGTAGCCTTTACTTTTAGTAAGCACATCCCTGTTTGCTGTAAATGTCTGAGAGGGTTCTGAAATTGCTAATTCAGAGTTTTCTCTCCACTTTAGTGTTTGTTTGAGTGGAAGGACCATTTCTGAAGCTTCCCATTTACAATGATATCCTTTGTTACCATTTTTTTGCTATTACAAATTACAGATTTGACATTTCATCCTTAAATATTTTAACTTGTATCTACAAAGTATAAGGATTGCTAGTTTAGATAATCCCAATATTGTTATAGCTAACTACAAAAGCTATTGTTTTTTCATTCCATCTTTAATTTCCCCTACTTGTTCCCAAGATATCCTTATTTCTGACTTTGGCCTTTTTTTGATCACTCTAACTAGAGGTTTATTTAATTTTATTATCTATATCCAATCCCCTCAAACAGCTTGTTTCATTGATTTTCCTGCCTCTGTTCCGATTTTCTTTTTTTCATTACTTTCAACTCTTTATTTTCTTCTGCTTTCTTTGGGAAAAGAAAGCTCCTTTTTTAGTTTTTTGAGATGGAAATTTAGATTTTTAGGGGGGATCATCTTTAAAAGTAGATTATTTGGAAGTAGTTTATTCAGTTTTCAACTATTTGGGCATTTTCCAGTTCTTTCTGTTACTCAATTTTTGCACTTATCATTGTGATCATGCAGGATATTTTGTTTTTAGTTCTTTTAATTTGTACCTGTTTAATTGCCCATCACGTTTTTTATCCTGGCAGGTAGTCCATTCACATTTATAGAAAATGCACTCTGTTGACATTGGGTGTTCTCTAAACGTCAATTGGATCAAATTATTTGATTCTTTAGTCTTTTTTTATCTTCACTGATGTTTATGTCTGCTGATTTGTTGAGTGACTGAGAGTTGAAATCTCCAGTTATCATGTAGATTTGTTTTCCCTTTTAAGATGTATCAATTTTGGGCCTCCCTGGTGGCACAGTGGGTTAAGCAACACACTATGAAGCAAACCTCAGCCACTGCAGCACAAGTTCGATCCCTGCTGCTGGCCAGGGAGGAGACCCACATGGCGCAGCAGACCTCCTGCTGTGCCCGCCGCTTCCCTCAGCAGTGTACTTCTGTTGATCTGCCTGTTCTGCTCCCTGCTCTGTGTGGTGAATCCTCTCACCACCCCCCCCCCCCACACCTCTGGCCTGTACCCCAGTGCTTGTATGCATAAATAAATGAATCTTTAAAAAAAAAAGATGTATCAATTTTTACATTTATGTGTTCTAAAACTCAGTGCATTTAGGATTATATACCTTTGTTAGGAATTGACCTCTTTGTTATCACATACTGCCCACACTTACCTCTGGTAATAGTTCTTTTTCTGTACTCTCTTTTGTCTGATATTATTTTAATTGTTTAAATAATTTTTATTTTTCGACTCATATTGGTTAAAAACACTATATATGACTTGGGAGTACAGGTTCACCACTTCAGATGTACGTCACCACAGCTCACCCATCACCAAGGTACCCATAGTTCTCCACTGTAGTCTTTTGGGCCTGCTCCACCCTTTCCTCCAAACCTCCCACATTCCTCTCTAGTAGCCCCAACTATACAGTCAGACTTCTGGATTGCTTTGATTTCCTTTGTTTTGTTTTTATATTTCACCTATGAGAGAAATCATCCAGTTTTTGTCTTCCCATGTCTGACTTTTTTGCTTAGCATAATTATCCCTGATATTATTTTAAAATCCTCCAGTTTTCACATGCTTATTGTTTGTGTATCTAATCTGTCTTTTTCTTATTAAACTTGTGTGTTTAAATTGAGTTTCTTTTAGATAGCACTTTTGTTATATGCATATATACATCCAGGTTTGAGTATCAGGCATCAGTGGGATTGACAGGTCCCTGGACAGAACACTGTTTTGCATATCTAGACCCTCTCCTTTCTCAGTTGCCTGACTGATTTGTGGCACTCCATCTCGTGGCCCTATTTGTTCAGTTCACTTGTGTCTGTGATCTAGTGTATAATAACACTTTAATCCTCATACATCTCTTTTGGGGAGATGGGCAGTCAAGGAGTTGCTAGCCATTCCTGCTACTTAATGTCAAAACATAAACTCTGCCTTCTTAGATTTAGAAAGTAACAGTTCACAAAAAGGAGATAGCAAATCATTCATATCTCAGAACCCAAAAGATGCAAACATTTAATTTGTAGCAAACAAAGAATAAAACCAATTCCTACTAAGTTCATTTTAAGTACATTTACTTTTGTAAGTATATAATTAATGGTCTGTCATTGATCTGTCAGTCATGTTTTATGATCTCAGAATTATATAAGCATATTTCATGGTTTCATCCAGTGCAGAAATTTGTATTTGGATGGGTAATGAACATAAAATTTCATTAGGCCCTTTCCTTTAAAATGTAGAATAATTGTATAACATGGAAAATTGTTCTTTGTTTCAACTCAATAAACAAGTTATTTTGTTTGTTTAGCTTCTCCCCAGTACATATTCTGTATCCCTATCCTTTGGTATTAGAGGAGGGAAGTAAGTTACATCACTGAACTCGTTGATTGCTTTATTGTTTCTCTAGTTAAAGTTGAAGTCCTTCTTGCCATTTTGATTTCATATTTTCACTTTTCAAAAATAAGAGTTAAATTGATTCCACAGTATCCTCATTTTTCATAGGATAATGTTTCAAAAGAATCACTACTAATTCACAGGATATGTGAATTACGTAAGGGAGTTTATATTTCATTCATCACCAAATATCAGTAAATCTCCCTTTGTACCAAGTATATTTTTATTTAATGCAAGTAATTTGGAAGCTCTTTTCATGTGATAATTTAGTTTTATTACGTGTGTGTCTTCATTGATGAAATATCTCTACATGTATTTTATCCATTTTCTTAACTGTATTGTTTTTTATTGTCAAGTTTTTGCATTTTGATAGTCCTTTATGTATTGTAGACATGAATTTTTCTTGTCAGATCTCTGGCCTACAAATAGTTTCTCCCAGTCTGTTGTTTTTTCATCCTCTTGACAGGGTCTTTTGCAGGACAAAAGTTTCAAATTTTTAAGAATTTCTTTTATGAATTGTGTTTTTGAGATATGTCAGAATCTCTTTAACATCTCTTAGGTCCTTAAGGTTTCTTTTGCTTCTAAAAGCAAAATATTTGTGTTTTAGAACTTTTTGTATTTATTTATTTACTTAAAGATTTTTATGCATACATGAGCTGGGGTACAAGCCAGAGTCGCCAGAGGTGAGAGGATTCACCAGAGACAGAGCGGGGAGCAGAACAGGCAGATTAACTGAAATACACTGCTGAGGGGAGCAGCGGGTGAGAGAGGAGAGGCCTGCTGTGCCACGTGGATCCCCCATGTGGTTCACCATGAGGACCGAACTCGCACAGTGGATGCTTCACAGTGTGACACTCAACCTGCTGCGCCACCAGGGAGGCCCTAACTTTGTATTTTTATTGTTTTGTATTTTATAACTTTCAGTCTTATTTTTTTTTAAGTAGTACTGTTTAAAAAATAAATCTTAAGTCTGATTCAGTTTGTGTTAATTTTTTAAAATGTAAAATTGAGGTTGAGGTTCATTTTTTGCTGGTGGATACCCAGTTACTCCAAATACTCACAATCTTGGAAGGACGGCATCTCTTGTCAAAGGCATCTCTTGTCAAAATCGGTTGGACTTGGGGCTCCCTGGTGACACAGTGGGTTAAGCAACTCACTATGAAGCAAACAGCAGCCACTGCAGCATGAGTTTAATCCCTGCCGCTGGCCAGGGAGGGGACCCACATGGTATAGCAGACCTCTCCTGTTGTGCCTGCTGCTGCCCTCGGCAGTGTGTTTCAGTCAGCCTGCCTGTTCTGCTCCCCAGTTTGTCTGGTAAATCCTCTCACCTCCTGTGACTCTGGCTTGTACCCCAGCTCTTGTGTGCATAAATAAATAAATCTTTAAAAAAAAATCAGTTGGACTTAGTTGTGTGAGTGTATTCTAGGTACTTTTTTCTGTTCCATTCATTTGGGTGTCTATCTTTCTGCTAATAAACCCATTTCAGTTCTTATAGCTGTATAAATCTTAAAGTTGGACAGTGATTCTTCTCACTTTACTTTTTCAAAACTGCTTGAATTCTAGCTTCTTTACTTTTCTGCATAAATCTTGGAATAAGCTTGTCTGTATCTACCAAAAAACCTTGCTTACAATCTTGATAGGAATATGTTAGCCTATAGATCTGTTTATATAGAATGACATCTTTACTGTGATTAATTAGCCTGTGATTAGTCTTTCAATCCATGAACATAGTATATATCTCTCATCAGCCTTTATATATGTTAGCATAAAATTTGCTTTTGCAAAGATCAGTTGATTTACTCATGTGGGTCTATTTTAGGTCTTTATATTTTGTTCATTTATATCATTCTGTCAATAACTACTGTAATTACATACCAAGTCCTTCAGTTGGTTAGAATAATGTCTCCATTATGTTCTTTTCATATTGATTTACCTGTTATAGTGCAGTTGCCTTTTTATATAAATTTTAAAATCTTGTCAATGTCTACTGAAAAATATGTTACTGGGTTATGTTAGGAATTGTGTTAATCCTGTAGGTCACATTAAAGAGAGCTGGCATCTATGTTGATTACCTCTATCCACAAACGCTGTGTCTTTGATTTCTTTCATCAGCATTTTGTAGTTTTCAGCATACAAGTCCTTTCCATGTTTTGTTGAGTTTATATCAAGGTATTTTATTTTGTTTACAACCAATTTCTATGTAATTACAGGGCTGGTCAGATTATTTCATTGGATAAATGGTACATTTCACTTTCAAATTTATGTAAGTGGAATCATGATATTTCCCTATTTGTGTCTTATTTTCTTCATGGTAATTTTTTCTTAACTAGCTGTAATTCTTAAGTTTTAATGAAGTTGAATTTATTAATATTTTCCTTGCCTTAGAAATTAATTTCTTCTTTAATTTCTTCTTTAAAACCTTCTTGTGAAGGTTTTAAAGTAGTGAATCTAAGAGAGTGATTTTTTTTTTAAGTTGGGTTAAGTAAGGAATGTAATTTCATCCCCTTCATGTTGCAGAGAACTATAGCAGTATGAAAAGTTCTTCCCCCGTTTCACTGATTGATAGTGTACATAAGTGAACCTGTACATAAGTGTACATACGTGAACCTGTTTCTGATATGTATACCAGTTCCATTTTTTATTATCTTCTGTAAATTTCACACCATTTTAATTACTGTAGTATTAGAGTAACCCTTACTATTTTGTAGGCATGCCCTCCTACCTCCCCCTCCCCACACACATTTTGTCAGAATTCTATTGAAATACCTGTTGGAATTATTGCTAAACTGTTGAATATATAGATGTGTTTGGGGGGAGAATTGAAATCTCTACCATCATAACATGATTTTTTTTTTCATTACTTATATATGTTGAAATGCTTATAGTATGCTTAACATTTTTCTCCACAATAACCTTTATCCATTTTTAGAAACATTATTCCTAAGTAGTTAATATATATATTTTTTAAAAAATTTATTTATTTATGCATACAAGAGCTGGGGTACAAGGCCAGAGGTGTGTGTGGGGGTATGAGAGGATTCACCACAGAGAGCGGGGAGCAGAACAGGCAGATTAACAGAAGTACACTGCTGAGGGGAGCAGCGGGCACAGCAGGAGAGGTCTGCTGCACCATGTGGGTCCCCTCCCTGGCCGGCAGCAGGGATCTAACTCATGCTGCAGTGGCTGAGGTTTGCCACATAGTGCATTGCCCAACCCACGGCACCACCAGGGAGGCCCCTAAGTAGTTAATATATTTTTATTGCTGTCTTCTTGGTACAAACTAGAGCAACAAATTTATATTAAATTTTTAAAAATTAAAATTTACATTTTAATTCATAAGCATTTGTTTTTTTGTTTTGTTTTTTAACATAAGCCTTTGTTTATCAAACACTATGAAAGATGAGTCTTCCTCTTTTTTTTAATCAAAGAAAATTACACTTCTGAATGTGCAAATAGTGTTTTTTAATCTCCCATGGAGATTTTAAAACAAAACAAGTATGTCTGTTCTACTTTCAGAAATCCTAATTCTCATAATTCCAGAGAAAGCCAACACTCTCATTTCTTGATATCTCCCATGCTGTTCTGCACATTCCTGTTGAAACCACTGCTAGAGAAGTTGCAAAACAGTACAAAGAATTGTGCATGGGAATGTTTATTTGGAGGTCATCTCACTTAAAATTGTGAGGATTTATTCATCTTTTAATATGAGATGTATGATTTGTAAATACAAAATTTACATCTGTGCATAAAATGAATTGTTTTGTGTTAAATAGCACAAAGATATGAATTTGAAGATAATAATGGTCATTGTAAATGAACCCAGTCAGATTGGATGAGACGTGTTGGGTTAATGCTCAGTATATTTAATACTAAAACTTAGGTTGCAATTTTGTCTTTCCTAGTTGGAGTCATTCGATGTCCAGTTTGCAGCCAAGAATGTGCAGAGAGACACATCATAGATAATTTTTTTGTGAAAGACACTACTGAAGTTCCCAGCAGTACAGTAGAAAAGTCTAATCAGGTAAGTGGACTAAGTCTTGAACTTTTTGCCTCCTATTAATGAGGCAGCCTAAATTGCTGGAGACTATAAAAGGTGTCAAACATTATATGAAAACATTATATGTGAAATCAAATAATATTTTAAAAGGGTGTAGAAAGAATAATAAAAAAATTATCTTAAAGAATGAAACAGTGTCAATAGAGAAGCTCTAGTTGCAGCCCCCCCATACATTCTCTCCAAAAAATATTTCATATTTGACATTATTTCATTTTATTTCTATATATTTCACTATGTATTGATGATTTTGTTTATTAAGGTCCTTTTTCCTCCATTTTTTTCTCTTTTAATGATACTTTTGATCATGTTAATGAATGGCTTTGGTCAGTAAGGTTTCCTAACTTTTAAATATGCTTGCTGTCCTTTCTACATAGTATTTCTCTTGAAAGCTTCATTTGGTAGCATTTTTCCACATTACATTGAGAAGACCACTGATATTTTTCCTTTTTCCTTACTCCATAACCCACACATATAACATTTCTATCCATTCCTTAAATCTGAATGTCATGTCCCTAGTGGATAAGCTGTCATACTCCAAGGGGAATGAGCCATGATTAATTTTACAGTATGTGCTAACTATAGTGTATTAGTCTACTTTTCTATAATGATTCATAATTTGGAATAAGATCTATGAAAGAACTGAATCTAATTATGAAAAATGATTATTAATATAAAATTTAAAAGCTAAAGTATAATGTTTAGGACTCCTCAGTAATGTCAACTGTGCTTTTCAGTTTTTGCCTTTTGTTTCTTGGGAGATATACAGGAATTTAAGATTCTTTTTGAATTTAAATTATTCACTAGTAACTAAAACACCTCTTTTTGTTTCAAAAGTATCCACAATTCTACCTAATGTGAATTTTCATCAAAAGTCAAAACAGGAGTTAGTACATAAAATATACTTTTTAATTGTTGTGAAAACAAAGGAATGGAGACATTGTAATTTATGTGAGCTATAGTCTCAAGTATATAACTTTTCTGAAAGTTCCATTCAGAATACTAATGATTTTGTCTTCCAGATGTCATTGCTTCATAGATTTATACCAGATATATTTTGTTGATCATATCACTTACTAACTATAATTGACTAGGCAAACTGTCATTGTGCATATGAATACTCAATCCAGGAAATTCAAAAGCAAAGTGGTGAAATAATCAACATGAAATAATGATATGATCTGATTTATAGGAAAGGTAGAGAAATGTGAATTGAAGAGATTCTAATCTAAAGGACAAATTTGAGGTGCTTTATGCCTCCATATAATCAATTAGTTTTTAATTAACCCCCCTGTTTATATTTATGTATTCTGTATCTGTCACAGAAAAATAACAGGGGTAAATTATAATCAAACTAAAGAAGAGTCTAGTAGATACCTTAAATGTAGGTAAATAAGGATGGGGGGGTGATAATAGAGTTGCTTCAAAAGTAGGGTCCTTATAAGGATATTTAGGGAACAAAGAATGGAGAGGTGTGATACTGCAGAATGGATTGAAACTGAAACACTATTTAGGAGGTTATGAGAGCTGATAGCTGGCTTCAGTAATGAGAGGAAAGGGGTAAGCTACAAAGCACAGGAGGCAGAGAGATTCCTTACTGCCAGAATGCTGTGCCTTTTAGTGATAAAGAGGGCAAGAAAGAGGCAGTGATTTGGTTGAATCACAAATCAAGTGATTGGTGTGAGTCTAAATTTGTCCTGAGACAATATGGAGCTTCGAAGAGAACTCATAGCTGAAGATAAAGTTTCAAAAGTGTTTCATTATCCCTACTTCTTGGAAACTTTGACTTAAGACAGGACGACTAATTGTGTTGCAGGTTATTTTAGTTTCTATCTGTGGAGAATATTAAGCAGTCCAACCAAGGGTTGGAATGTATTTTTTTGTACCCATACTGATTGCTAAGTGTAATAGATTGATCATGATGCTGAATAAATGTCTTTTAAATTTTTTAAATAAAAAATAAAACTCTCTGTTGTGGATAATTGTAAGCATTACTAGAAAGCGAGCAGGTTAGCATTAACATTCCCCTGTAGCCATTACCTCACCCAGCAGTCCAATCTTGTCTTAATATAATCTGACACTTCCACCCCTTACCACCCATTATGTTGAAGTTATTCCTATGCATTTTGACTTCTAATCTATAAATATTTCAGTATTTACCTATATAAAAATTTTCTATAACATAACTACTGTATCAGTTTCATATGTAAGAAAATGTAGAGTAGTACCTTAATATCATAAAGCATCTAGTGATCAAATGTCTATTGTAGTTGTTGTTTTTAACTGGTTTTACTATAAGGATCCTGTAAGGCCTATACAGTGAATGTGGTTGATTTGTCTCAAACATATCTTTTTATTTATTAATCTTGAGTTACCCCTTTACTGTCTAGCTTCCCTTTCCCCATCTTTTAATATGTTTGTTAAACTGGCATTTTAGTCCAGTAGAATTAGCTTTATTCTGAATTTTTCTGACCACTTCTGCGTCATTTAACATGCTTCAGTCATTTTTTGTATAAACTTCCTGTGTTTTGTGTAAACTAATGCAGCTATGGAATATGGTTTCAGTTCAAGTCTCATTGAGTGAAGGGGCATGAGAATACTTTGATCCATATGTTTATATGTATTTCTGCTGGGAAACATATGCTATAACCTTGGTTGTCATTTTTTTTTTTCTTTCCCGATGTTAGTGAATGGCCATTAATAGTCACTGCTAACATCCTATATTTCATTTACAGTTTGAAAAATAATGACATTCTCACTATGTCTTTCTCCTTTATTAACTGGAGTGGAAAGAGAAAACTTCCTTTATTCTCTGGTTATACAAAAAAAGTAGGTTAAATGCTAGGTTTTTTTTCCCTCACCTTTAGTTGCTAATTTTGAGAGCAGAGACATAGTGTCTTAGCATATTTCATAGATGACTGATGAGTGGAGTGTGCGTTTATCATAATGAACTCAGGGGCTTTTGATACAAAATGTATTGTAGTTATCCTTACTGGTGCTCACAATATGCCATCTTGGCAGTGTGTACCTCATTGATTCCTAAGTCCTTCTGATAGAAATTTGGTAGTCATTGCTATCTCCCTTGCTTTGTGTTTTGACAAGTTGTTATTTATTCATTTTCTATTGTGGACCTGGAACCAGCCATTGGTTTTGACAGTATTTGGAGACCACATTAAAGGTGCTAATTATCTTGGGTGCTAGTCAGTTCTCTAGGTCTTTCAGGAAAGTAATTTAACAAGTATTTTTATTTAAATAATAGAATATATATAAGTACATACTGAAAATCCAATTTATTTTTCAGTGAACTTGAATAATTTCATATTTACCTCACTTCTTCAGTATTAGAAATGTTGGTTCTTAATTACATTGATATAATTATTCTTTGTCCTTCTCTTTCGTGTGTGTGTGTGTGATCAGTTTTGGTACAGCCAGGGATCATTTTAATTCCTTTTTTTTTGCAACAATCAAGTAGAGCTTTACTGTGCCTGCATGTAGGGGCCAACCGTCCAACTGAGATACGCAGGTCTAGCGGGGCGATCAACCCCGACAGTAAGAAGGGGTGAGCTTATATAGCCAATTTCCTGCCATTACATAGGCGGGAAATAAGCTGAGAGGTCAAAGCCCGCGCAATGAGCACAGCAAATAGCTTTAAAGAGAAACTTGTTTCAAAAGTTTAAACTTGTACCAGAGATCCATTTGGGCAGGTGCAGGCTTCTGCCCAGTATCCTGCACATTCTAAGATAACATTTTAAGATAACAAGCTGTTTCATACACCCTGCCCTTAACTGCCCAAGAGAGCCTAAGGTATGGGACCAGCTAACCTACTAGATAAGGAAGTAGGCCTGTAGGTCGTTTGTCAAGTTTCAGTCAGCTAAGTTTAGACAAATTCTGGCTTTAACATGTATCTGGCTCCAACATTCTAGGTCTCCATGCTGCTCGCCATCCTGCTTCCTTCTTCCCTACTTCCTTCTGTCCTCCAATCTCCAGCATCTTCTTATCCTTGCTCAGCTCCACCCTACTTAGGGCAGAACTGGGATCCTGGAACTTCTTACTTTTTCTGGGGACCACCCTGTTACAGAAGCATCATGGGCCACAGAAAGTTTGTGTAAAGGTTCGAGTTTCCATGGGCACCCCAAAAGAACAAAGAGCGGACACAGGGATGCAACAATCAAGTAGAGCTTTACTGTGCCTGCATGCAGGGGCCGACTGTCCAACTGAGACACGCAGGTCTAGCTGAGGCTATCGACTGATCATTTTAATTCTTAAGAATTGTTGGCTAGGGCCTTCCTGATGGAGCAGTGTATTGAGTGCCACACTGTGAGGCATCCTGGCACAGCAGCACAAATTCAGTCCCTTCGGTGGGAGGGGACTGACCTGGCGCGGCAGACCTCTCCTGCCTCACCTGCTGCTCCCCCCAGCAGTGTATTCCAGTGTATCTGCCTGTCCTGCTCCCCACTCTGTCTCTGGTGAATCCTCTTGCCTCCCACAACTCTGGCCTGTACCCCAGTTCTTGTATGCATAAATCTTTTTTTTTTTAAATAATTGTTGGCTAGATAAAAAGTTACTTATTGAAAGAAATTAAAAATTGCTAAAGTATCATAGAGGTAGCAACTATAGGGACACAGCTGAGGGAATAAAGGCAAAGGGTTGGAATTAGTGTAAATTAGAAACTTAAATCAAGGGCCTTGTGGAACATGAACTCAGACATCTTAAGAGGAGGTGTTGCTTATCTTACGCTGGTTTCTGAGCTCTCGGCCTTAGGATCTGAACTTAGACCTCCAAGGAGCAGGAATGGGCCTGTGGTGTTGGTATCTCTGAACTAGTATGGTAAAGCTGCAAGTGTCAGGAAAACTACAAATGAGAGTTGACTGTTGTCATGGGAAGGAACCACTGTCTTGGGATAAAGGAGCATTTATTGGTGTGATGTTGACAGAAATTGCAAGCAAATAGGGAACCAACTAACACAATGAAATGCCTTCTTTTCTCTGACATTATGGTCTCCATCCAGCACCGTCTATTGTTAGATTCTAATGTGGTATCAGAGCATAAAGCATAAGTACAGTTTACCAGGGTGAGAGTATTGAAGAGTGGAGTTGGTGCTGAAAGTAGAAATTTATAGTTGTTTCCTGTCAAACTGGAAAGCAAGGGAGACAACATTTACTGCATGCAGATCACCATGCTTTGAAGTTACTTAAAGTAACTAAATCTTTTCTCTGGTTAAGGGAACCAGCCACTTAATAGGCAGGTTTTATTTTGCTTTTGATGTTTAGAGATGTCACAAAATATAAAACATTTATTTAGTTCCATAGTAAAATGTGTAAAACAGGCTTTTTATTCAGAGAATTCAAACTTCTATCTACATCTATCTATCTACATTTTTTTCTTCTCTGCCTTGTAAGTACCATTTCTTTAATGATTTAGTCTTTAGTTTTAATATTTTCATATATATGTATATAAAATTTAAAGTAGTTTTGTATTTAAAGTATAAGCAAGTCATCCTTTCCCATCCCTGTTCTTCTTAGAATAAGCTGTAGTAGCATTATGTGCTTTTCCACTTTGCTTTTTAAATTTTGCTTTATATACCGGCAGTCCCACTGTAGCAGTGTATATGTTGATTCCGTTTTTCTTTTTGTTGTGTAGAGGTGATTGATAGTTGAAGTTATGGGAATGGATATAACCAATCCTTATATCTAAAAAGAGCCTATAGACCCAAAGAAGAAGTTTGGTAGTGGTGGAACCCTGAGGGACAGACACTCCAGAATTGCAGTGGTCAGTTGGGCATCAGATATTAGAAAGGTCAAAGATGATGAAAGTTGAGAAAAGGCAGGTTTTGGTGTAGGGATATAAGTTACCTTGGTATTAGAGTTTGGCTAATGTGAACCATTGACTGAACAGTGAAGTTCTTTTCTCCCACTCAAATGCTATTATGAGGAATGCTTATATGTGTATGATTTTAATATTCTCAGAGAATAGTACCACCATCTACAAGTTCTAAAAGCTAAAAATGTTGGGTTACCTCCTCCTGACCATCCATATCCAGTGTATCCTCCTAACCAGTCAGTCTTACTCCTTAGTCTCTGTCATTCATCTCTTCTACACCTAAACTGCTGAAAAGTCCATTCTTCTTTCTATTTAGGAACACGTGTCCCTCTTGCAGTCTCTTCTCTACATTGCAGCAGCAGAGATTTTTAAAAAGCAGATCTGAGGCCTCCCTGGTGGCACAGTGGGTTAAGCAATGCGCTATGAGGCAAACCACAGCCACTGCAGCACAGGTTTGATTCCTACAGCCGGCCAGGGAGGGAACCCACATGGCACAGCAGACCTCTCCTGCCTCGCCCGCTGCTGCCCTTGGCAGTGTGTTTCAGTAGTTCTGCCTGTTCTGTTCCCTGCTCTGTCTCTGGTGAATCTTCTCACCCCTCCCACATCTCTGGCCTGTACCCCAGCGCTTGCATGCATAAATAAATAAACCTTTCAAAAAAAAAAAAAAAAGCAGATCTGACCATGTCATTTACTTACTCAAGAGCTTTTAGAGGCCAAAATTGTGTGACCTGCTTGATCTGGCCCCTGCTTGATCTGGCCCCTGCTTGCTTTGTACCAGCTTATTCTCTTGCCAGTTTCCCCTTGATCTCTTCAGTCATATTTGGGTTTTGTCAGTTCTTTGACCCTGCCTTGCTCTTCTTATTGGATGCTTTTGTACATGCTATTCTCTGCCTAGAAGGCTTTTCATTCAGTAATTGATGACTCACCTTTCATATCTTGGTGCTAATATGATCTTCTTAGAGAAAGGAATTGCTTGGACAGTCTCGCCTTTCACTCTCCCTAACCCTCCAGATCCAGTAAAATAACATCAGTTTCCACCATCATGTGCTTTTTATAGCTTCTCATATTTTGCCATTGTGGCAATTCTCAGCTTATAGTTATGTATTAGTGTGATTATTCCAATAATATTTACCTCACATTTAAAAATATTTACAGTGCAGTAAAATCGGTGTTATTAACCTTAAGTTAGAGAGGAGCATTCTTAGTAATGTGCCCAAGTCTATTCCGAAAGCAAGTGGAATACCTAGGATTTGAACCCATTCTCCATATATGAGACTAGGGCAGGCCCATGTTTGCTTTTCCTGAACGTTACATCCTCATCTCTTAGCATGGTGTCTCAGTATTTGGTATATTAAAGGATAGTGTCCTATTTCCATTTCATATGGGTATAATTTATTTATTTATTTATTTTTAAAGATTTATTTATGCATACAAGCACTGGGGTACAGGCCAGAGGTGTGGATTCACCACAGATAGCGGGGAGCAGAACAGGCAGATCAACAGAAGTACACTGCTGAGGGGAGCAGCGGGCACAGCAGGAGAGGTCTGCCGGGCCATGTGGGTCCCCTCCCTGGCCGGCAACAGGGATCGAACTCTTGCTGCAGTGGCTGCGGTTTGCTTCATAGTGCGTTGCTTAACCCACTGCGCCACCAGGGAGGCCCCATATGGGTATAATTTAAAACATAACATCATTTGTTTTTTAGAACACCTTTAAATGTTTAAGAACACTTTAAAGAACTGTAGACAAGTATGCTTTGTATATCACTCATATGATAATGCTGCGAACACCTTGTCATTTTTCTCAAAAATTGATGTGACATGTTTCTTTTTATTAGGTGTGTACAAGCTGTGAGGACAATGCAGAAGCTAATGGGTTTTGTGTAGAGTGTGTTGAATGGCTCTGTAAGACGTGCATCAGAGCTCATCAAAGGGTGAAATTCACAAAAGACCACACTGTGAGACAGAAAGAGGAAGTATCTCCAGGTAACAAATTAAGTCTTTTTAATCCTTTTTTTTTTTTTCTTCCCTCTGTTCCTCCTCTCTTTTCTTCCTTCCTACACTGACATGTTTTGGTACACTTGCAGGCATCTAATAAACTCTTGACTATATGGTACAAGGAGATATATATTGTAATTGAAATTTGAAAACTCACAAATGTTGGGAAGTTTGGGTAGAGGGTGTCATACCCTCGAGCTCCTGTAAATGCCTAAAATTTGGTGTGAATATGCCGGAAATGGAAAAAAGTTGCTTTTTAAATTTCCTTGTTTCTGAGATGTCAAGGAGTGAACTTGAAAGTTTTACTGTTCTTTCTTTCCCCTGATGTTCTTGATTAAAACTGTTTGGTGATGTCTGATATATAAATCACCAAAGAAGCTTCCTTTTTATATAATTACGGTTTCTGAGGTTTTTTTTTGTGTTGATTGTATAATGTAAGTTCACTAATACATTTTTTAATGTAGAAAAACATGTAAACTTTTCCTTTTTAAGTGTAAAATTCAGTAGTAGTGATTGCATGCATGGTACAATCATCACTGTCAACTTCCAAAACTTTGAAGTCACTCTAAAAAGAAGCTGTGTATATATACATTGTTTCCTTCTAGTCCTTGATAGACTTTAATGAGTCTCTTGAATTTTCTTATTTTGATTCTTATTTTGATTATTTTCTACAAGTGAAATCATACAATATTTGGTCTCTGGTATCTGACCTATTTCACTAAGTCAAAATTTTTTTCAAGGTTCACTCATATTGTGGCATTTATCAGAACTTATTTTTATATTGTGCCATAGCTGACATAAATTTATATTAATTTCAAGTGTGCAGATGATTCAATATTTGTATGTATTGTGAAACAATCACCACAGTGAGTTTAGTTAACATCCAGTTCCCGTGCATATTTAAAAAATTTTGTTTTTCTTGTGATGAGCACTTTAAGATCTACTCTCTTAGGAACTTTCTAATATGCAATATTGTATTAGTAATTGTTTATTAAATCCCCATACCTTTTTTATTTCGTAATTAAAAGTTTGTACTTTTTCATCTCATAAACTCTTTCTCCCTGCGCTCCCCCCCCCCCCATAGATCTGTGAGCTTCAGTTTTTAGATTCCACAGATAAATAATNCCCCCCCCCCCCCCCCATAGATCTGTGAGCTTCAGTTTTTAGATTCCACAGATAAATAATAAGATTATATAAGTATTTGCCTTCCTTTGTCTGACTTCACTTAGCATTATGCTCTTAGGGTCCTTTTGTATTGTCATAAATGGCAAAATTTCATCCTTTTTGTGCCTGTCACATTTTCTTTATCCACTTAACCCTTCATGGACACTCAGGTTGTTTTCATATCTTGGCTATTGTAAATGATGCTGCAACAAAACATGAATGCACATATCTTTTTGAATGAATGCTTTCATTTTCTTTGGATAAATACTTAGACATAGAGTTGCTGGGTCATAATGGTACTGATAATTCAATTTTTTATTTCTTTTTAATCTCTTATATCCCTTTTACTCTTCATCTCCACTACCCCCCCCCCCTTTTTTTTTAAAAGGCTCGCTCCTGGAAAAAAATACCCACTTCAGAAACCTCTCATCATTGACTAGTGTTCACTAGTTTATATAAGTATTTTGCTTTGTGGAATTGTCTGTTATGTATATAAACTTCAAATATTGATCTCTTATTCTGACTTGCTTTACTACATATTTCCTTCATCTGTGATGAGGATAAATTAACTGGGTCATGAGCTAGTTGTCCGCATTAGCACCCCAACCACCAGCAGTAGCATTTCCTGTCCCACAGTCTTAGCCAAAAGTTTTTGCTCCTTTATTTCTGAGAGAGAATACACCTAGTACTTGTTAAGTGAGCAAAACTAGAAACCCAGAGGAAGAGTGAGCTTGACTATAAAAGCTAGTTCTCAGCCCCTTCCCCAGAGCAGGCAGTCATTTTGACCCTGCACTTTCCTCTCGGAAAGTACTTTCAGTAAAACTTTGCTTTACTTCTAGCTTCTCAGTCTCTGTGGATTCTTTCACACCCCCACCAAACTAACTCTCCCCTACCACCACATCAATCTTCCATTTTGCCATAAATGTCACCATTTTGTTATCCCTTATGGCTGAATAATACTCCATTATGTGTCTCTCTGACATCTTAATTTAATGCTCTTTCACTAGGCACTTGGGGTGTTTCCATGTCCTACCTACTGTAAATAATGCTGCAGTAAAACCGTAGAACTTGTGATTTTTTAAGTTGATGACTTTGTGTTCTTGGGCTAGATTCTTAAGAGTGAGATTGTTGAGTCATATAGTATTTCCAGGTTTAGTTTTTAAAAGTAAACTAGGTAGCTTTTCAAAATGGTCACACCAGTGTATATTCCCACTAGCAGTGTAACAGGCTTACTTTTTTTCAACATCCTTTCAGCTCTTTTATAGGGACCATTTTCATGAATATGAGAGGCTATCTCACGTGGCTTTGACCATATGATAATAAGGTTTATTATCCCTTATTAAAAGTGATGGTGACTATGAATACCATTTGACCTTCTGGATATTTTCTTTGGACTACCTGTTCAGATCTGCTGAATTTATTAATTGGGTTGAGTGTTTTTGTTGAATACTTTTTAATACCTTGGATAGTAAGACCTTGTTGGTTGTAAACTGAATATTTCTATCATTCAGTGGGATGTCCTTTCAATCTACTTTTGTAATCTAATTACCTTTTGCTATATAAAAGCTTTTTAATTTGAAAGTGATCCTGATTGTTCGTTTTTGCTTTTTTTCCTTTGCCATAGAGGTTGATTTTCCAAAAATGTCTGTATCATTGATGTCAGAGAGCAGATTGCCATTGTTTTCTCCTGAGTACTGTATCCTTGCAGGTCTTATGTCTGAATCTTATATCTACTTAGAATTTATTTTTGTGCGTGGAATTAAAGAGTGATATAACTTTATTGTCTTGTGGCCTTCTAGTTTTCTTAACACCATCTACTGAAGAGAATCTCCTTATTCCATTGTATGGTCATGGCTCATTTATCAAAAGAACTATGTATTGGTGGAGATGTGAATTTATTTCTGGACTTCAGTGTCTTCCACTGATCCCTTTTTGTTTTCCTATTTTTATGCCAATACCATACTCTTTAAATAACTGTTGCTTGACAATAGAGTTTAAACTCAAATTTGAGCAGTTTCTCTCCTTTTATCTCAGGATTACTCTTGCTATTCAAGACCTTTTATCTTCTATGTCAAATTTAATATTTTTTGTTCAGTTTCTAAGACTGCTGTTGGTATTAGATTATGTCAAACTTATATATCACTTTTGGTAGAATAGTCATTTTGACTATTTGAATCAATTCTCCCCATTTGTTAGCATTGAATGTCTTTCCATCTCCTTATGTCATGCTTTAAATCCTTTAGTAATGTCCTAATAGTTTTTTTTCCTACTAGTAACAACAGAAAAAGCAAGATTTTCCTTTTTTTTCCCCTCTCCACTCATTTTGAATTCTTTTCCCTTTTTTTGGTTATTTCAAGACCAATACAAGAAACTCATTTAAACCATTTTCATCTTGAGACAGGGTGGTTTTGAAGCTTTATGTGGTTGCTGTTGGTCTTGGGAATGCTCTCAGAAAAAAATTCCATCTTTATTTTCTCCTTATTTTTTTCTTCCACCAAACCACCCACAACCATACCCCACCTAACCTTCTCCCCTGCCTTCTCTGCCTTTTCCTCCTATCCCCTCTGGTGACATTAATCTTCTTTTTCCCAACTTAAAATTGTTAGTCCTTATATTGTTTGCATGTCATTGGGTTTTTTTTTATTAAAATATTTTAAAATTTACATATACTTGCTATTAATTATAATCCCCATGTATTCCCCATCACCATCTCACCAGTGCACCATCACCTCAGTCCCTCGTGTTCCCATCTTCCCTCAACCCTCCTCCTCCCC
>JAGFMF010011412.1:2638736-2653033 GCA_019455555.1 Galemys pyrenaicus
GACTCCATCTCATTCCTCATTTCCTTTATTGTGATCTGATCCTTTTCTGCCTTGTCTCCTATCTCTTTTATTTTGATCCTATCCCTTTCTGCATTGTCTGTTAACTCTTTGATTGTGATCCTTTCTCTTTCTGCATTGTCTGTTAACTCTTTGTGATCCTATTCCTTTCTGCATTGTCCCTTAACTCTTTGATTGTTTTCATCATGGCCTTTAAAATTTCTTTGTCTGATAGATGTGCATATTCTTCTGTGTCTATAATATCTGGTTGTGGATGTTGACTTTCTTTCTGCAGTGTATTGTTTTGGGTGAACCTGTTTGGTCATTGGTATTTTTCTTTCTTCCCATTGTTAACCTTCGGGTTAGAGCCTGTTGTGTCCCAGTCCTGCTGGTGCTGGTGGGCATGATTTCTGACTTCTTTTCCTGGTGTTTTAGGTATTTCTGCTTGATAACTGTTCCTCTGCAGCTGGGTACAAGTTCCAGTAGTAGTCGCCTTCCATCGAGCTGATGTTTCCTGTATGTAAGCTGATAGTCCGTTTTCTGGCTTTTCTCTTTGCTTTTTTGGCTTTCCCTGTTATGTGTATCTGGACACTATGAGTCTAGAGTCTTCACTCTGCCGCCATCTTGCCCCTCCCTGTCATTGGTTTTTGGGTATTTTTATTCCACACATGAGTGAAAAACCATCTGAGATGTGTCTCATTTTTTGGGCAGATTTCACTCAACATAATCATTTCGAAGTCCATCCATCTTGTGTCATATGCCACCACTTCATCTTTATTCATAGTGGTGTAATACTCCACTGAATATATGAGCCACAGTTTCTTCACCCATTCATCTGTTGAATGGTACGTAGTTTGGTTCCATGATTTGGCAATTGCAAACAGTTCTGCCTTACACATAGGTGTTGATAGATCCTTTTGTATTAGATTTTTCATGTTATTTTGGATAAAACCAAATAGCATTATTGCTGGGTCAAACGAAATTTCCATTTTTTATTTTCTTTAAACATCTCCATACTGTTTTCCACAGGGGCTATAACAGCTTGTATTACCACCAACAGTGGATGAGAGTTCTTTTTTCTTCGTCCTCTTATTTTTTGTCTGACAATGTTTGCTTTCTTTTCTAGGTATAGTCCTGATAGAGTTTCCACCACCAATTCACCAGTGTACCATCACCATAGTCCCTTGTGCTCTTCCCATCCTCGCCTTGATCCCATTTACTCCCTCTTCCCTGCAGATGACTCTGATTTGTAATTGTCTATTTACTTTTATTTGGTGTTATTTTGTGTTTTTTCCCCTTGATTCCCTATAATCCTCCTATAAGTGAGACCATCTGCTATTTTTCTTTCTCTTCTGATTTATTTCACTGAACATAATCCCTTCAAGCTCCACCCATGTTTCTACAAATGAGAGAGTTCTTTTTTTCACCACAACCTCACTGACATTTATTAATTCTGGTTTTGTGTTTTGCTTTTGGTTTTTTTTTGTGTGTGTATGGGCCATTCTCACTGGGGTGAGGTGATATCTCGGTGTGGTTTTGATTTTTCACTTCTATTATAGTAAGTGATTGAACATTTTTTTATGTCTATCAGACATCTGAATGTCTTCTCTAAAGAAGTGTTTACTGAGGTACTTTGACCATTTTCTAATTGGGTCACTTGTTTCTTTATTGTTGGTTGTGTAAATACTTTGTAAATTTTGGAGGTTTACAACCTCTTATCAGATATATGGTATGCAAATATTTTTTCCATTCTGTAGGTTACCTTTTTTGTTTTTGTGATGATTTCTTTTGCGGTACAAAAGGTTTTAAGTATGGTATAGTCCCACCTGTTTATTTTTGATTTTGTTTCCCTTGCTATTGGGGTTGTATTCCCAATACATCTCTGGTAGATGGCCTGTAGTGTATCTCCCATATCTTCATTAAAGTTATTTGGTTTTGGTTCTTACGTACAAATCTTTAATTCGTTAAATGCAGTTTCCTGTATGGTGTTAAATAAGAGTCTTGCTTTTTTATCTTTTGCATGTGGGTATCCATGTTTCTCAGCTCTGTTTACTTAAATGACTGGTTTATTTTCTACTATGTGACTTTAATTCCTTGGTTGATAATTGGCTATCCATATTTATATCTTTCAGTTCCTTTCCATTGGTCTGGGTTTCTGTTTTTGTTCCAGTACCATACTGTTTTGATTACTATTGCTGTGTAATGTTGTTTGAAGTCAGGAAAAGTGATGCCTCCATTTTTCTTGTTTTCCTCAAGATTATTTTAGCTATTCAGGGCCTTTTGTGGTTCTTATGTGCTAGTTGTTTGTTCTGTTTTTTTTTTTTTTTTTTTTTTAAAAAGTCACTGGTGTTTTGGTAAGTATTGCATTAAACCTGTAAATTGCTTTTGGTAATGTGGCCATTTTAATGATGTTAATTCTCTCTACCCATGAGCATGAGATATCTTTCCATCTCTTTGTGTCTTCTTTTATATCTTTATCTTGCCTAATTGCTTTGTTAGGACTTCCAGGACTGCGTTGAATAACAGTGATGGTAGTGGATATCCCTGTTACGTTCCTGATCTTAGTGAAAATGCTTTCAGCTTTCTACCATTGAGAATGATAGTGTCTGTTGGTTTATCATATATAGCTTTTAAAATACTCAGATAACTTCCATTTATTCCCCTTTTAGGGAGGGTTTTTTATCATAAATGAATGTTGGATCTTGTTGGGGCAGCATCTATTGAGATGATCATGTGATTTTTGTCTCTTACTGATTTGCTGTATGACATTGATTTACAAATGGTGAACCAGGCTCTTTGGGTTAAAACCTGTTTGATGTGGTAGCTGATTCTCTTGATGTGTTACTGTATTTGGTTTGTTAGGATTTTGTTAAGAATTTTTGTAGCTATGTTCACCAGAGTTACTGGTCTATAATTTCTTTTTGTACTTACTTTGGTTTTGGGGTCAGGATAATGCTGGCCTCATAGATTGTATTGGGGATATTTCTTCTCTCTAGTTTTTTTTAAAGCTTTTGTGTAAGAGGACTTACTGCTTTCCTTCATAGGCTTGGTAGAATTCACTGGTAAAGCCATTTGGTCCTGGGCTTTTGTCTTGGGAAGGCTTTTTATTACTCTTGAATTTCAGCTCTTGTGATTGGACTGTTTAAGTTGTCTGTTTCATCTTGGTTCAGTCTTGGGAGGTTCTGTAGTAAGAATTTGTCCATTTATTTGCATAGAGATGTTTATAATAGGTTCTTATGATCCTGTGTATTTCTGCAGTATCAGTTGTAATTTCACCTTTTTTATTAATTTGGGTTTTCTCTTTCTATAACCATAACCAGTACCTTGTCAATTTTGTTTATTTTTTCAAAGAACCAACTCTTGGCTTTACCTATCTTTTAGACTGTGTTTTTGTTTCCTATTTCATTTATTTCTTCTATAGTCTTTATTATATTTTACCTTCTACTGTTTTGGACTTTTGTTCTTTTTTATAGTTTCTTGAACCGTAGAGTTAGATTATTAAATTTGGGTTTTGTTTTGTTTTTTTTTATGTGGACCTGTATGGGTATGAACTTCTGGCATAGTACTGCTTTTAAAATGTGCTATAGGGTCTGGTTGGTTGTCTCTCCATTTTTATTAGTCTTTAGATTTCTTTTTTATATCTTAATTGATTGTTCAAAAACACTCAGTTTAGTCTCCACTTATTTTGGTTTGTTCATGCAATCCTTTTACGGTTAATTTCTAGCTTTATAGCATTGTGGTCTGTGAAAATGCTTGCTGTAATTTCTATTTTTGTATGTTTTCTGAGGCTTGTTTTATGCCCTAGTGTATGATCTATTCTTGAAAATGTTACATGTGCACTGGAAAAGAAAGTGTTCATTGCTTTTAGACTAAACTTTGTAAAACGTTCAGTAAATCCATGAAATCTAATAATTTATTTAAGACCTTTATTTTTTTGTTTAATTTTCTCTCTGGATGGTTTACCCCTCTGTGTCAGTGGTAAGTTGAAATCTCTCAGCAATTATGTTTTTGTTGATAAATTGTTTTAGGTCTGTTAACAGTCGTTTAACATAACTAGGTGCTTCTATATTTGAAGCAGAAATATTAATGAGTTATATCTTCTTGGTGAGTTGTTTCCTTGATCACTATGTAGTGTCTGTCTTTGTTACTGTTTCCTTTTTCAGTTGAAAGTCTATCTCATTGGGTATAAGGATAGCAGTTCCTGAGCATGTATGACCTTACTCTAGTCTGGTATTTTTATTTTGTTTTTATCTTTTGATTTTAAATGGGTCTCTTATAAACAAAGTATCGATGGCTGAATTTTCTTACCCATGTTGTTAGCCTGTCTTTTTCTCGGTAAATTTCAGATCATTTACATTTACACTGATAATTGATAAGAACTGCTTATTCCTAGTCATTTTGGTTTTGGTTTTTGATGGTTTTATTTTTCCATTGTTCTTTTTTCCCTTTGCTTCTCTCTTTCTAGATGACTTTCCTTAGTACTTCTGTCAATTTCTTTGCTTCTTGGTCTGCAGCTATCCTTGATAATTTGGGCTAGTGATTACCATGAGGATTTTCCTTTAATTCCTGTATTTTGGGTTCTTTATGAGCTGCTTTCTGCTCTCTGACATTTAAGTAAAGTGTTTCTGCCTATTTTTTCCTCCCCTTAATATTTGGTGGCATTGACTCATAGTAGTCTTGCTCTTGGTGCTAGTGTTATATTACACTTGTAGTTTTGCTAAAGTTTATGCTTCAGTTTTTCTTTTCTTGTGTTAAAACTCCTTTCAGTATTACTTTAAGAGCAGGTCTGGTCTGGTGGTGGCAAACTCTTGGTTTCTGTTTTTTTGGAAAACATTTGTTACTCCTTTCATAATTGATCATTTTGCTGACTGGAGTATTCTTGGTTTACATTTCTTTTAAGGATGCAATATTTTCGTCCACCCTCCTCTTGTATGGAGAGTATCTGAACTAAAATCCAGGAAAATCCTTATCTGGGAGCCCTTGTAAATTTTTTTTTTACCCCCTTGCTTCCTGAAAATTTTTTCTTTATCTTTTATTTTTAATAGTCTGACACTGATGTGTCTGGATGTAAAATATCTTAGTTTTTATTGTATAAGTCCTTCACCTGTTTGTTAGGTTAATTACTACATATTTGATTTATCTTGAAGCAATTGTGGATGGAATCATTTCCTTAGTTTTTTTTTCTACTTGTTTACTTACTTACATATAAAAATGCGTCAGTTGTTTGTATGTTGATTCTGTTACCTGCCTCTTCGCTATATTCATTTATTATTCCCAGTAGCTTTTTGGTAAAGCTGTAGGTTTTCTATAGTTTCATATCATCTGCAAATAATGATAGTTTCACATCTTTGTCAATCTAGATTCCTTTTTTTCTTGCTGTCTGATTGCTGTAGCTGATACTTCTAATAATAGATTAAACTGAAGTAGTGACAGTGGACATCTTTGTCTTGTTCCTCATCTTAAATAGAAACCTTTCAGTTTTTCACCATTAAATGTTCTGTTAGCCAAGTTTATGCCTTTATTATGTTTATTTATTATTTACCCTTATTATGGTAGATTCCTTCTGGTCCCATGTTATTTATAGACTTTATAAATTCATAAATGGGTGCTAAATCTTATCAGATACTTTCTTTGCATCTATTGATGTTGTCATATGATTTTTATCTTTTTTAATATGTATTAACATATTAAATCATTCTTGCATGATAAATCCCATTTGATCAGAATGTATAACCTTGTATTGAATTTGGTTATTAGTATTTTATTGAAAATTTAGCATCAGTACTCATCAGGGTTATTGGTCTGTGGTTTTGTTTGTGTGTTCTCTACGTTTCAGTTTTTGGGTACTGTTGGCATTATTAGGGAGCATTCCCTCTTGCATTTTTAGAAATAACTTGAAAAGATATGGGTATAAGTTATTTTTTAAAGATTTGATAGAATTTTCTTGTAAAGTTACCTGGCCCTAGGCTTTTGTTTTGTGGAACTATTTGACTATACTTTGAGTTCCATGATTATGATTGGTTTATTCATTTGTTTTGTTTCTTCCTGGTTTAGTCTTGATAAACTATTATTATTTGAGAAGTATCAGAATGCCTATTTCTTTAAGGTTATTAAATTTATTGGCATATAGTTCATAGTAATCTTTTATATCCTTTGTTTCTATACTAGCTATGGTAGTTTCTCTAGTTTCTCCTTGTTCTAGTTCTGTTTATTAGTGTTTTTTCTGTTAGTCTAACTAAAGGACATCTGTAAATGAATGTGTCCTGATTATCTAAATCAGACAGAGGCTATATAAACTTGTATTCCTGACCATTCAGTGCAACAAACCAGGATGTTCTAAGCCAAGCAAAGGGTGGTGCCCCCCCTCTTTACTATGATAACTGTTCATTTGACAGAAACCTTAAAGACAGAGGTATAGGGGATTGGGACGATATTCCTATCATTGATAATGAGGAATCTTTTCATTTCTGCAGTTAATTCTTTTGGTCTTGACTTGTTAGACTTTCCATATTCTTTTAACATAATGCTATTTTTTAAAAATGTTTTCCTCTTCAGTATAAATTTTATTTATATTCACTTTTTTATCTTGACTCTTTGATTTTATCCTCAGATAGCTCTTGAATTTAGTTATCTAATCAAACTTTTATTTTTAATTCCTTTCAACTTAATTTTATTTAAAGTTTTACTATTGACAGCTTTTTAATAAATACTTACTATTTCTTTTCATTTTCTTAGAATTACAAGTGTTTAGAGCTGTAATTATCATTTGTTAGTTTGATTCTGCTGGTTTTTAAACTTAGGTTCTCCAACAGGGATTTCTGTATTTTTGTGTTTGTAACTTTGGTAAATTACATAAAGTGATATGGACAGAGGACCATTCTGTGTATTAAATGCAGAAAACAAGTTCTGTGTGATTGTTATAAACCCAAGAGTTTATTAAAAAGGAAAATTTCCTTGTGTTTTTGCTAATGGTTTCAACTTTATGGTTTTATCATGAAAGAAAATGTGAGCTTGTTAATTTATCCTGCTTGCTTGCACACATTTATGGTTTTTATAAATATTGATGATTATATGAAAGCTAATTTCAAGTAGATCATATCTATATTATTTCAAATTTCTGCTTTGAAAACTAAAATGTTTACTTTCTCCTTTGAATTGCTGCAAACACTTATTATTTTGATATCTGTAAAACCAAGTAGTAGTGTCTGAAACTGTTGCTCTATTATATCAGTATGTTCTTGAATTTGAATGGACGATCTAATAATTATTTACTTTTAATATTCTTATTTTTTGCCTCCTTTTGTTTCTGTAGAAGCAGTTGGTGTGACCAGTCAGCGACCAGTGTTTTGTCCTTTTCATAAAAAGGAGCAGCTGAAGCTTTACTGTGAAACATGTGACAAGCTGACTTGTCGAGACTGCCAGTTATTAGAACATAAAGAACATAGGTACTGACATTTTTCATTATATATATCAGTTAGACTTATGAGGACTTGTGCTGCCACTCTAGCCAAATGGTAGTCTACAAATACGTTTTGTTCAGACAGCAGTATGCCACCTTATTCTAGGACTTTTCAATATTCACACGATTAATATTTTGAGCCAGATAATTCTTGTAATGCACTGTATGGGATGTGTAGTAGCATTTTTTTTAACCTCTATTCATGAGATAGCAGTGGCAGTTTTCCAGCATGTCTCCCAAAAATGTCTGCAGATAATTGCCAAATGCCTTAGGGAATGAAATCATTCTGAATTGAAAATTACTGGCCAACACGCTCTTTTAAAATATATAGAATTACTTACCAGTATTGTTAAATGAGGCAATTTTACATCAGTCAAAGAAGTATAAATCTCGGGTTTTTTGTTTGCTTGTTTTTTAAAGAAAATGGGTCCCATGTTTTTTCATTTCAGCATTTGGCTGGAATTGACTTGTGTGGTCTTTAGAATGAAGCTTATGTTTTCCAATTCATCGTATCTTAAAGTGTACTTCTAAATCTTACCTCCATAGGCTTTTCAGTTAGCAGTAACTGATTTAAACAGTAAAATTCTGGTCAGTTGGTAAAAATATAGTGTCTCAAAGTACTGTCAGCTTCAATAAAGGCAAAATAGGTAATTCGGACCATGATACCAGTGGATAACTATAAAACCTAGTTATTGATAGGAAATTTTGGAGCTAGAAGAATTGTTTAATCAGGACTTAGTTGAAGGGATGGGAACAGAGAATGATAGGGACTTTCCCTCCTCCTTCAAGACATTTGTCTAGAGTTTGAGTACCTTTTATAGGCTCTCCAGACTCGGAATATTAGGATTGGAATTCAGGGTTATAGTGGTTGAAGACCTCTTGGTTTGAGTTGGAACCCTGAAAGTCTACACTATTACAGCAAAGATGAACTAGCTACTAAAGTCCTTACAGAGACTAAAGTTCAGCTCCAATCTTTTTCACTACCCAAAGTTGGATTTAATTGATAGCATATTGCTGCTGTAAATATACATTTCTTTCACCAATAGACATTCTTTTTGAATGAAAAGAAAATAAGTTTGTCTTTCTTAGGGCAGAATTAGGTAGGGTTAGTGAGACAAATGATATAATTGGGAATACAGTCTGTAGGTTAGATGAAACATATCATTTGGTCTGTAAATTAAGTAAAAGTATTATGCCAGTGTCAGTCTTCCTGTTATTTAGTTATTATACTATGGTTACATAGTAAAATATTTGTTTTATGGTGTGTATACTAATTACTAAGGATTAAGGAGCTACTGATGAGGTGATCTATATTTGAAAGACTGATAGAGCTGTGTAAAACTATATACAAGATCTGTATACTTTTGCAAATTTAACTTAGACATTTTAAAAATAACAAATAAGATGATGTATGTGTAAATTTAAGTGATGAAGATGAAATCCCAGTAACACTAGAAACTATTTTTAGCAGAGTGACAGTGAAAATACTACAGAGTAAGCCTTAAAATAATATTGGTAAGGCCATGATTAGAGAAAATTTATATCATTAGATAATAAAGATAAAAAATGAATGTGCTAACCATTTATCTCAAGTTAGAAAAAGCAAAATCCAAAGGAAGTGAGGAAAGGTCATATTAAAGACATGCAGAAATTTTGCAAAAATTGGAACTTTCAAAAAGACTACTAAACTTAATAAATCCCTTTATAAGTGGGTAAGGAGAGAGCAGGCCCACATAACCAGTGTGGAGATTGAAAAGGAACACCATGTTTTCTAAAGATGTTTGAAAACACAAAAAGGGTATCTGTCAGTAGATACAAAATTTTTTATATGACATGGGTTAATTCTTTACAACTTAATAAAACTACAAGGAAAATTAGAAAATCAGAATAATTTCTAAATTAATGAAAGTCCATAATTTCTAACTTTCCCATCAAAAAAAAAAAAAGACTCAAATGACACCACAAATGAATCAACCAAATAGATAAGATGAAAAATAACACTATTTCCATTTTTTAGCAACTTGTCCAGTGAATGGTGAGGGAGAAAAGGATTCTCCAATTGTTTTATGAAGCAAGTGCAACCATGGCACCAGAAACCGAGAAGCGATTAAAAATAGGAAACTAATCTCATTTATGAAATAAGCAGAAATTCTAAGAAAGAAATTTAGAAGCTAAATCCAGCAGTATTGTGATTTTGGGACAGCATTTTCACAACCAAGTTGGCCTTATTTTGGGAATACAGAGTTCGTTTAACATTTGAGAGTCATTCATGAAATTGGATAATACTAAAAGAATGAAAGAAAAAATATATGACCATCTCAATAGAGGCAGAAGAAATATTCAATTAGAAATATGCACCCATAATACAAAATCTTAGCAAACTAGGAATAAAAGAAAATTTACTAAACCTGGTAAGTATTATCTGTGAAAGAGCTAGAAAACAATCTTGAAAAATATTACTATACAATATTTCTTCCATAAAACAAAAATATGTAAACAGTCTCATAGTGGAAAATTGGTAATTCTTTACATTGAGTTTTAGGAGCCAAGGTTAAAGGAGATCTTTTTGACCATTTTATTTAACATTGCATTGTACTAGGGTACAATGTATTACGTATTAAAGAGAACTATGTATTAAACTATGTATTAAAGAGACTATGTATTAAAGAGAAATTGAGATTTAAAATGTTGAGCTACAAGAATGTAGCTACCGGAATGTAGAATCATTGTTTACAAATGATGTAACTTTGTACAGAGGAAATCCAAATAGAATTAACTTCGTGTCCCATTTTGTTTCTAACGCTGCTGACCTTATTTATAGTACTGAGTTAATTACATTTGAACATTGAAGATCACTTGTAAAATAGTTTTAGAAAGTGTATTTTGTATAATTTATGGAAAAATTTAATAAATCATATATACATGGATGCATATATTATATCTTTACTGTATATTTTTTCAGAGCTCCACTTGAGTCATCTTACATAGTTTGCAGCATATACATATGATACTGTTAATTTGAAGCTGTCATGCTCAGCTCTCTAACAGCAAGACTTTTGCCCCTCTAACTCTCTCCCATGCCTCCTAAAGGCATGTTACAAAAAAACTGTGTTACAAATCTGCACAGTTCTGCAGCATAGCTACTTAACTTACTTATTTTTTAAAGATTTATTTATGCATACAAGAGCTGGGGTACACACCAGAGTCACAGGAGGTGCGAAGATTCACCAGAGAGAGAGTGGGAAGCAGAATAGGCAGATTGACTGAAATATACTACTGAGGGGGAAGCAGTGGGCAAGGCAGAAGAGATCTGCTGTGCCATGTGGGTCCCCTCACTGGGCAGGGATGAAACTCATGCTGCTGTGCCTTGGATGCTTCACAGTGTGGCATTCAGCCCGCTGTGACCAGGGAGGCCCCTACTTAACTTTTTTAAAGTGATCTTTAAAATGTTTATTTACATCATCTAACTTCTATAATTTAAAATTGCAAAATAGGGCCTCCCTGGTGACTCAGTTTAAAGTCTCAGCCTTCAGCAGGGTATTTCAGTAGACCTGCTTGTTGTCCTCCCCACTCTGTCTCCAGTGAATCCTCTCACTCACACCTTAACTGCCCTCACCTCCACTCCCCACACCTCTGGCCTACATATGCATAAATAAATAAAAAGTCTTCTAAAAATCACAGAAGAGCTAATAAATCTGCTTAAATATTTGTGAGTACTTTTTGTGAGATATCTGCCAAGTGAGCTTTGTAAACGTATATGAGTTATGGGTGTACATCTTTCCCAAATTTTCAAAGTAATTTCAAGTATGTCCATGAATAATATCTTTAATAACTGCCTTTCTTAAGAAATAATTTTGAGAGGTGGTAAAAATCTTCTAGAAATATATTTATAATTTTAAAAAGATCATTATATTCTTTATATTTTTGTAATCTTAGAAATGTTTCTATATATTTTTTTGCTTTGGTGTTCTTCCTTATTTTAAACAATATATTTGTGTTAAATTAATAATTGGCTTATTTCTTTAGATATCAATTTATAGAAGAAGCTTTTCAGAATCAGAAAGTGATCATAGATACACTAATCACCAAACTGATGGAAAAAACAAAATACATAAAATTCACAGGAAATCAAATCCAAAGCAGGTAAATTTACATTTATGGTATTATAATCAATCACTTTTATATAATGTTTTAAGTATTTTTCTTAACTCATGGTAAAGTTGATTTAAGTTGTCAGTTGGCTGTATTAACATCTGGTTGATATGACTTAGAAATTGTGGGTTTTTGGAAACTGGGTTTGAAACCTTTTTAAGCATAACATTTCAAAATTATTTTGAGAAGCTATGCTTATTAACAGTTCATTTAACTGGCAGGTGTTGATAATTTATTACATTCCAAAATGCTAAAATTTAAAAGCAAAATCAACCATCAGCCCTTTTTGTCAGTATTATAGTCTAACACTAGATTACATACCTAATTACAAAACTTTGAGATGCCATGTTTGCAATGGGATGGAGATGTTAGGGCACAAGGTGGCAGTAATTTTATTCTGTCAGCTACAGTACTTCAGTGTTTTCTAGACTATTGACTTTTTGTTCTCCAAAAAAGAACTCCAACTGTCAAAAAAATGTCTCATAAGTCAGTAATGGAGGAACAAACCACTAAACTCCATAAGGAAATGTACTTTAACTTCTTTTTTAAGTCCCATTTGGGGGTACACACTGGCATTTTAAAACAACCTTTACAAAACCTATGAAATCCCAGGCCCTTTTGTTTTGCATACTAAAGTAGTGTATCACTGACCAAATAGATTAAGAAACGCTTGTTAAAGAGAGTCTGAATGAAAGAATTTGAATGTTCACAGGGAAAACTGAGATTCATCAGTCTTCATGATCTATTATTATTATCCTTTTGGAACATACCTAGGACATGGCATTTGAGAATTTTTCTTGGGCATTGCTTGGACTACTTGATTTCCTTAAATGTGGTTCATGAACATAATTTAATCTCTTCTTGATATCCAGATATTGTATCTATTATTATACATAGTGGTAATAACAGTTTTGTTGTGTCTTTTAGTTTGTTTTACCCTTCTTTTTCAATTCTCCTTACATTTTACATTTCCCTTTCACATAACATTAATTAACCAGATACTATTTCCTTTACCATATTCTAATCAGAGTGGCTTTAAAGTTTTTTGTATCTGAGTAGTTACAAATTAGTAAATGAATGTTTCTGGGAATGATGAGACATAATTACAGGTATTTCTACCATCTAGTGGCAAAAATATAGCAGTTGTAAAATAATTTTAAGTAAAAGTTCCACCTTGATGAAATTTACCATTTGACTTTTTAAAAATCAATTAATTATTTATTTATTTTTAAAGATTTATTTATGCATACAACACTGGGGTACAGGCCAGAGGTGTGGGGGGGTGGTGAGAGGATTCACCACAGAGAGCGGGGATTAGAACAGGCAGATTAACAGAAGTACACTGCTGAGGGGAGCAGCGGGCACAGCAGGAGAGGTCTGCCGTGCCATGTGGGTCCCCTCCCCAGCCAGCAGCAGGGATCGAACTCGTGCTGCAGTGGCTGCGGTTTGCTTCATAGGTGCGTTGCTTAACCCACTGCGCCACCAGGGAGGCCCTTGACTTTTTTTTAATGCTCTTTTGCTATATAAGTTATGAGCTGTGGCCTGTGAGTTCACATTTAGATGTCCAATTGTTTCAACACCATTTGTTGTAAAGATTGTTTTTGTTGCATTGTCTTGAGCTCACTTTTTTTTTAATCTTTCTATTAGTGATCTGTGCTTTTTTTTAAAAAAAAAATACTTTTAACAATGTAATATATTATTTGTGGGAGGAGTCTGGCTTTTTGAATTATGAGAAAAACTGGATCAGGTGTTAATGGTCATATAGTGAGAGCATACCTAATTATGGAAGGATTAGGTTACTGGGCTCATGTACTGTGCTAGTAATTCATTTTTATGTATGTACCATGTGCATACAGTACTGCTTTATGATGTAGTTTCTGAGATTGTTTACTATCCCGTCTGGTTTCCTTGATCAGTTAGCTGATATTAATGTCAAACAATTTTCTTGAAGAATTTCCAATAGAGAATAAAATTTCTATCCTTTTGGTTTAAATTTTGGGGGATGTAGGTAGAAGAAATGAAGCTTTTTATTTATCTCATAATGTTTGTTAGGTGCCACATTCTTCTTTTCTGCGTCTGTGTACTTCTTTCAAACAATCTCAATCAGTGAAAATCGCATTTATAATTTCTCTAATCAAAAGGAGAAATTGATGAAATATAAAAGTTATTATTTTCTTATTTGAACACAAATGGTGTTATTAAAACAAGCAAGCTACTGTTGTTTTGCTATTCAGGTGTAATGAATACTGTAGCAGTTCAGATGACTAGCAGTGACATACAATCTTACACTTTTTCTTTAAATGAACACAAATAGAACTCATTCAGAGTCATAGTTTTCTTGCTTATATATATATATATATATATATTTTGCTTATCCTTGTAGGTTAAGAAATTACTGGGTGTCATCTTTCTGAACTATGTTTTCCTGTAATTTCTAATTTTATGCATTTTAATTTTAAGATGAATTTAGTGATTCTTCCAGAAGAATTATATTTCTTCTGTCTCATTTTCAAGAATGCTAATTTAGCTGAAGGGCCCTTAAAAATAGCAAAGCTGGGCCTCCCTGGTGGCGCAGTGGGTTAAGCAACGCATTATGAAGCAAACCGCAGCCACTGCAGCACGAGTTCGATCCCTGCCGCCGGCCAGGGAGGGGACCCACATGGCGCAGCAGACCTCTCCTGCTGTGCCC
>JAGFMF010011412.1:2653083-2715056 GCA_019455555.1 Galemys pyrenaicus
CCGCTCTGTCTGTGGTGAATCCTCTCACCCCCCACACCTCTGGCCTGTACCCCAGTGCTTGTATGCATAAATAAATAAATCTTTAAAAAAAAAATAGCAAAGCTATTTTAAGAGGTGAAAACATTTTTATCTAACGTAGACACTAAAAGTTCAATTTTAAATATTGTAAGATAAATCTACCTTAAATTTTATATTTTGTTTTTTACTTAATTTTCAGGATAATCGAAGTAAATCAAAATCAAAAACAAGTGGAACAAGATATTAAAGTTGCTATATTTACACTGATGGTAGAAATAAATAAGAAAGGAAAAGCTCTTCTACATCAACTTGAGGTAAGTTACTAGCCTTTGCATACATAGTATGTTGTGATTTTAATATAGTATTGTTTTATGTACATGTGAATTTGAAAACAGGGCCTTTTTTACATTATTGTTTCCATTTATGATTCAACACTGTTGCATCTCCATCTCAGAGTTTCGCTTTGTCATATTCTACATTGTAGCCACAACTTAAGGCTTTATAATACATGAGGAATCTCTTAACTCTTGTTTGTGTCATAGTGCAAAAAGTATAATGCTTCACTTGAAGGAACTGTCTCAGTGCTAAAGAGATGAATCATCACTTTAAAGAATCATTGAAGAGACAGCTATGCATCATCATAAGGAGTACAATTGTGTAAAAATTTCTTGGAAAAATATCCTATTAATTGTGGACTGTTCTCAAGGCTATACATTTAACCTGTGAGAAATTTATATAAAATAATGTGCCTCTTGCCCCTAACATTCTATAGTCTTAATTGTGAAAGCAATACTGAGGGAGAAAAAGCTCAGGGCTCTTGTAGTTTTTCATGCAGTAAGAAAACTATAACGCTCTTCAGCTTTTTTCTACTTGTGAAGTAAATATCCAAAGTCATTATTTGACTTGAAATAATAATGAGGTTACAGTTTCTACATAGTATATTAATATATTATTAATTATACTATATTTTGGTTTTCTTTTTGTAATTGGTATAGAAAAAATTCATAGTAAAAGTGCAACTTGAGAAGAGAATAAAAGAAAGTAATGTTTGAAGACTAAAGCTACTGGAAATAACTTCACCCACTTTATAGTTGACAGAATTATGAGAAAGTTCTATCCTTTCTGGGAAAGAATGCTCATTTCATGGCCCATCAACCATATAGGAAGCAAGTAATTCTAAGTAATTCCTTTCTTTTGGAAGTAAATACTCAGTGAAGAAGTATTATGGGCAGCATGAATCTAACCCCAATAATAGTAACTATTATTTCAAGGTTCTGTTGTTTTTGTTTTTTCAAATTGAAATACTTAAACAATTTAAAAGTTTTCAAAGCTCTGCTCAAAGTCACACCTGACTTGATTTGCTCTCAGAGACAGTAGTACACATATTGCTATGGCAGTTGCCAAGCTTGACTGTAACTCAGAATCGCTTGTAGTGTTTTAAAAACTGATAAAGAAAAGCTGACTGAAGGCTGAAATCTCTAGAAATGAATCTAGATTTGAAAAAAATGTATATTTTTAATCAATTGAATAATTTTTACACCTTTTAAATATCCCTCTAGTCCTCATATTCATTCTTCTGTTTTTCAAAATCCTCCTTTAAGACAAATAAATGTACCCAGTTTTAATACTCAAGGGAAACTAGCCTCCAAATATTTGTTGCTACAGAAGATAAGAAAATTGGACTTTCTAATTCTCAATTTGCAACATCCTCAGACATCAACAGAATTTTATGTTCCTTCTAGAATGTATCCAGAGAAACCTTTAGTTTTTATAGGAATCAGAAATAGCTTAATAAGTTATCTCTGAACTTAAGTATTACAAAGTCATTGACAGTGCAGTTTTTTCCTTAATTGAATTTAGCATACGTGTGTTTTCCCAAATTTGAAACTGACTAGGGCCAGGATCTAGGTTCATTTTTGAATTGTGACTGTAAGTCTGTGTTGGAGTATATCAACTTTATTTTCAAACTTTCCTAATGTATCAGAACCAGTACAGAGTCCTAATCTGGTCCCTTTTTATTACCAGTAGGGCATGAGCTGTTTGGATAGAGACCTTTAAAATAACCGAAGTTCAGTACTCTTTGCTTTTGATCAACCTCTCTTCTTGCTTGTGTATTTCCCTCCAAGAAATTCTCTTGCTATTTAGGTGACTATTTATCAACAGAAAGAAATAATGTGATGTCCTCTTATCATTTACAAAGCATAAATGTTGCCTGCTTTATGGCATGATTAGGCATAAACTGGTTGCAATCTATACTAGAATGCCTAAAAAGAGAGATCTTGTGATTGACTCAGTCGTGACCTACTAATATTACAAATTGCTAAATGGTAAATTTATTTTAGTGTTGAATTTAACAGACCATTTACTTTATTATAGCTCATCCAGCTTTACCCTATTTTAGATATTAAGAGTTGCATGAACAGAGGTTTAAAGCCCAGAATATGTAAAACCCGGAGGACCTAGGGATGTAGGGCCATGGAGACAGTGGCATTTGGGACACGCTGTTTCGTTTGAGTTCTTTTGTTTTGTTTGTTTTTTGCTATAGTAATGTTCTCTGTACTGGAAAAAAAATACTAATATTTTTAGTTTGTATCACTTGAGTACTTAGAGGCTGTAGTTATTCTAGTTTGGTGATTGGAAAATGGCCGTTAAAATGTCATATGCAGAAATAATTTTGAAATTATTTTCTTGTTAAGAGCCTTGCAAAGGATCATCGCATGAAACTTATGCAACAACAGCAGGAAGTGGCTGGACTTTCTAAACAGTTGGAGCATGTCATGCATTTTTCTAAATGGGCAGTTTCCAGTGGCAGTAGTACAGCTTTACTTTATAGCAAGCGACTGGTAAGAGACACTGATTATGGCTTTTAACATTCCATCAAAATGCAGAGAAATGATGGACTTACTGGAATTCTTATATTCAGAAATGTTCTTAAGTCTGTTTAAATGTCTTTTACCTATGTCTAGTTTTAATTGGTCAAAATATTGTGGTTTTAAAATTTTTTTTTAAACTGCCATGATTTTAGTATAATTTGATTTTATCAGCCATTGTCATTTCTGTTTTATTTCAAGTTTTATACTAGTTTCAGTTGGAATCAACACTAACAGTGATAATAGTATCTTTCCAGACACGGGGCCAGGCTTAATCCCACCCTCCAAATGCACAGGGGATAATAAGCTGGGAGTGAACCCACTGGTGTCCATTGTGCTCTATTCACTGAAAATCAGAGGGATGGACTGAAGAAGCTTTGCTCCCAAGCCCAGAAAAAGGCTCTTGAGACCTTCTGATGAAGACTGAAGTTTCCCCATGTACTGGTTAGGGTGGCAAGCAATCAGTATCTATTGATTAGTAAAAGAGCAAGTAAAGAGGATTCCAAAGAGACCTCTCTGGGCACAGAAACTTTGAGATCCCAGCACTAGGTATCTACATAGGTTTTAGGACTGGCATTTGAAAACAAAGGAGCTGAAATTTTATTGACTGAGAAACAAGGAGAGTGTACATGGCTAAAGTTCATTTGTTATTGCTAATTGTGAGCACCAGTCAGCTCCAGCTCAGTGATTATGAGGGCTTGTGAGCATCTCAAGGGTGTGCATCTTATGTAGGCTTGAGTACCCACAGCTCCATTTAACAGTTTTGCTCTTAAGGCCTTGTCACTCTTGTCATCTAACTCAGTAACTCCTTCCTCCTCGCCCCAACCCCCATCCGTAGCCAATATGATAAGCAATGGAGAGATAGCTCAAGATGCCCAGGCTGGGGAAAATTAGTAATAAAAAGCAATGGACCAAGGAATCTTAAGGCAATAGGTGTCCAGACCTAAAGTTACCAGGTTTATTACCTAGTGTTTACCAGCCCTGGAAACCACAAATTTTGTCCTTGAGTCCTGATCTTGATCCAGGATCTTTCCTGTCACAATAGTAAACATTTCCTGATCATTTACGTGTTTCAGGAGTGAAGAGTGAATTCTAAGCATTTTTTACATAGTGTTTATTTAAACTTTCACGTTGTGTTTATGAGAAAGATATACCTAGTCACCCCATTGTATGAATGATGAAACCAAGGCACAGAGTTATGTAATGTGCATACAGTACTACAGTAAGAGGTATAGCCAGGATTCCAGCTGAGAGACCTGAACCCAAAGGCTGAATTCCTCTTGTTGGCACTATGTCAGCAGTATAGGGTCCTGAATATTTCAGTCCCATTTGCTGCAGATTTGGTGAACTATTTCCACAGTAGTTTAAAATCTTGCTAAATGAAAATATGGTCACTGCCTACTAATAATTACCTGAGGATTTTGGCTCAGAAGATTTGGGTTATGGCCAGCTTCTGTATTGCTCCCACATAATACTGATGATCTATGACCATGCTTTTTTATAAAGTCTCTAGACTTTTAGCCAGTTAGAAGTAAACCATATATACATGGTTAAAACATTTTTTCTGTGTTACTTTCATTTTATTAAAGATTTCATGGAGACTTCACTTTGAAATCAAATTATGACCATCCTGTTTGACTGACTAAATATTCCATTTTTTAGAATCAAGCAACAGAAATTTCCTATGACCATTTTGGAATGAGATGAAGTTCTGATTAAGCTTTTATAAAATAGTTTGAAATATGGAAAACTAATCTTAATGAATCATATTTTACTCTTTGAATTCCTTTGCATAATTATGATAGTCTCTCAATCTTGAGGGTTTTGTCTTTTTTTCAAAACTGTATCATATATCATAATGAAAAAAACATACACTATATATCATTTCTCTTGCTTATATTTTCTTTCCTGAAAGTCAGGCAGAAGACGGGATCAAAGATAAAATTGAGAATTGAGAATTACATTTTTTAAAACTAATCCAGGGGACTATTTTTATTTGTAATGTGTAAGAAAGCATAAATGGAACATGTCCATTTAACAGTTGTTTTCTGATTTTATTGTATGATTTTGATTGTAATTATAATGTAGAAAACAATAAAAATAGATTAGTTAACCTATACAATAGTCTCTTGAGATAGGAGAGAGATTTCCCTCTCTATATTATATATAGTGCAATATAACCACCGTGAGTCATACATATCATATCCAATATCACCAAATTATTGGTTGACTAAATTTTCTCTGAATTTAAAATTATTTGGAACCCCATGGGCTTTCCTGCATTACTAGTTGCAGCAGTTACTGTCATGAGTGTAGCGTTGTTGTTTATGGTGACTGGGAAACATTTAGACAGACTTCCAACCAGAAAATTTAAAGTCAGTATATAATACAATTTCATTCTTTAAGGTTCTTATGATAGTGTAAGTTTAGCCATTTTTACTCAGATTATTCTTTAATGATGGTTTTTATATGCCTAAAAAATTAAAGAGAAATGGTTGACTAGACTATCTTTCTGCTATAGGAATTAGTCACTAAAAAGCAGCTCACTGGAATAGTAGAATCCTTTCAGAAGTCCAGTCTTTATGTAATATATTTTGAAATATTTTGAAAATGTTTCATTAAGATTCATCTGCCATCTGTTATTACATTGCATCCTTATATTGCTTAGAAGGAAAGCAAGAATTATTGACCAAAGACATATCAGGAATGAGTTAAGTAGTAGATATTTCTCTAATATTAGCGATTGAGAAACTATTAAGAAAAAACTTTTACTCCTCTATCCCCTAGTCCTATTTTAATTAATCCTCAAAGATTTTTTTATGTTTCTTGTGTGTATCATTGCCAGTCCTTAGTCCTAATCTTTGAGACTGACAGTATACTGTACACTCTTGCCTGGGTACTGAAACCCCTTCTTAGCATAACCTTTTCTTCTGAATGACTCGTCTTCATGTTTATGAAGACTACCAGCTTCCGTTTAGTTTCTACATCCTTTTCTTTGGGCAACCTTCTATGACTTAAGACTGAGTTGGATTCCTTTTCTCTCTACCTGTAAAGCCTTGTGCATATGTCCATCCTGTTGTTGATAATTTTTATCCACTATTATAGTTGCACAGTTTTCTATGACTCATTAAACTAAATACAACTTAAGTACAAAAATTTTGTGTTTCTCAGTGCTTGACCTATGGGAGCTCGATCAAAGATTGATGGTGGAAAACATGAAGTGCCAGATATCATCTTCTATCAGAATAAGTAAAGTACATTTAGACAGAACTTCATGTTAATTTTTATAGGATTGAAAACTCAAATACTAAGTTTATTTTTAAAGTTTAACTTCAGTAGAAAGAAAATATCTAATATTGTCATCTCAAACAGTTTTGACATCTGTCATATTTTAAAAGTTTTGCCATTGCTTTTTTTTAGTTTTCGTTGTGAAACTTGAGTTGATTGAAGTTCAGATACATCAAAAGGGATGAAAAAAATACACTTAATAACCTTTATCTTCCACATTTTATATCTTCTCAGAATTATGTAAAACATACCTTGGGAATTTGGGCGGGCATAGTGGTTTTTCATTTTAGATGGATAATAAAATAACTTGACAAAAATAGGATTTTATATCTCTATGTTAAGTGGTAGTAAAAAAAATAGCAGAATATAGATGTTATTTAAGGAGCAGAGTTTGACCAAGTTAGATACTATTTTTTTACCTTGCCTCAACTTAATAGGAAATACATACCAGCTCTCTGAGTTTCCTCTTTTAACTTATCAGGGATTGACAGAAAGTGTACCTCCAAGGGAAAAAGTAGAGTAGTCAGGCAACTTGCCTCTTGGTTCCCTTTTATTATAATTGTTTTTTAAGGAAGCATTAACATTTCTGATCTAGTCATTTTCTTGGCACGGTGGTTTATGCCAATTAATCTCCTTGCTAAGAATGATACTATTCAAAGTTAATGTAGTTTGCCTAAGAGGTGGGAAAAAGTTTTAATGAAAATAATCAATTTTCCCTTTCTGACCTGGAGACATCAGGGTGATGAGTGAAGACAGAGGGTACTGGGAAAGGTTGGAGGATAAATACATGCACAGGGTTGAGTGGTACATCCTGAGGTGTAAATGGACAGCTGGTGTCCTTTGGATTCTTACTACAGTAAGCAAATAAGTAAATATATCAAGGATAATGGCAGTCAAGTTTTTTCTTCTGGAGAAGTTACACAGAAAGAAAGAAGTAAGGCTAGAAAGAGCCCTCAGGAGTTTTGGATTGGAATTGGAGATATAAATAAGAACTCAGTTTTATCCATATACACAAATTGATCTGAAATGTTAGGTATTTGCCAACATGCCCTTGTCTGTTTATGTGCTATGCCCCAATAGCAGTGAGCTTTCTGTCCTTCCAGATCTTGGTTTCTAAATAAAAAAGAAAGTGGGGAAGTATAAGATGTGTCCAGATTATCTTGTATCAGAGAATGATGGAAGCATATCATAAGGAATGGGGAGTCAGCCTGAACAGGCTCCCACTGACCAAATCAAAAAAATTTCATGAACAAACTAAATATAAAATGCATTATAATCCATTGAGTTTAAAAGGAACACATGAATCCATAATGATATGTAAGTAAATGATAATTGAAAGAAGGGGAAAGTTTATGACAGACTGTAAATTAATAAATGTAGAAAGAATAGTGACCATAAAGCAGCATATTTTGGTCGTAGAGGTAATTCAGTAGTTACCAGTGGTGGGGAGAGGTTTGAAGAGGATCAATATTTTGATATAATCCTAGAGTATATCTTTACAAAATATCAATAATGTTACAAAGGGAGAAAATGGTGAACTGAAGGGTGAGAGGTTGGGAACACACTTGCTAGGTGATAAAGATGAATAACCGCAGAAGTATACAAATTGACATCCTGTGCTTCTGGATAATGATGTACTGAGAAGTGCACATTATTGTTTTTGTGGTATTCTGAGAATGCTTTTGGTTCAAGCACAAGTTGATTTAACACAGGTTGATTGTTTTGAGCTGTCTGGAAAAAAGTTTGAGGAGAGGGAAAGGAGTATCTGTATTTGGATTCCTGAGACAGAGGAATTGAGGGTATGTGTGAGGAAATGATTATAATGATTGACCTTGTGGCTTAGCTGGGTAAGGAAGAATTGGTAGATATAGGGGGATGGGAAAATCAAAACCAGGGAAAAGCTATAAGAGCTAAAGTTGATAGAACTTAAGTTTGTAGGATTGTTGGTATCTGGCCACTGGAAAGAAGGATCATCTAGTTGGATATTAAAATCATCAAGAATTATCATAGGAGTAATGTTGGAGAGGTTGATAATGAGGCATTTCTTCATTGATTATGGTGCATTGTGCAGGGGTGAAGGGTGTTGATGGTAGAAGGTATGGTGTGATGATGTAAGAGCCGAAGCTTGGGAGCCAGGAGAACCACCCTGTCCCACCAGTGAGCCTAGTTGTGGCCTATACTTACATTTCCTAAGTAGAGATTAATTTGCATTTCTATATAATTATTAACTCTAAATCCTATATCCTTCTTTAAAATATTAAGTAAAACAAAAGAGCAAGATGTATGAAAATGTTTTATTTGGAGACATTTAGTTGGTGCCTCTTTAAAATTTCCTTTAAAAAAACTGACTTTAATGTATTTTTCAGTTTTATAGTCAAACCTATAGCTGAATTATACCTCAAAACTAGAAAAAAAAGTGTTTTTTATATATAGGAGTAGAGATAGGCTATATAGAGAATGTAGAAAATGATATCCACATTCACTTTTCATAACTTATGGTTGTTTATGTTGGCATACCAGAGACTTTTTTGTGTATCTGTTAGATACTTAATGCTTGATAAAGATAATGATGTTTCATTATCTCCTTCTAGATTACATACCGGTTACGGCATCTCCTTCGAGCTAGGTGTGATGCTTCTCCAGTGACCAACAATACCATCCAGTTTCACTGTGATCCTAGTTTCTGGGCTCAAAACATTCTAAATTTAGGTAGGCTATTATGTGTGTTTTCTCAAAGTGCCGTTTGTTTCTGTAACTCGTAGTGATTATCTTATTTCAAAGATGTGATTTTCACTGATACTTCATTAGTAAGTTCTATATATGACACATCCCAAGATTATAAGCACACAGGTAAATATATGAGGGAGATGAAATATACTTTATTTTTACTCAGACCATGTCTGGACTTTGGAATTTTTTCCCATAGAATCCTCCTTAAACCATTGATATTGACCTGTGTAGACCTATCAGAATGGTTTGGGGAGTGGGGGGGAACAAAAACCTTGCCTATGAGTGCTGTTGATGTAGGATTTTTCTTCTCTAGAATTTTTCCTATTCAAATAGTATTTCTAGTACTATTATTGGTTAACTTTTTAGTCCTAGTCACATGGACACCTAATGATTCATTTGCTTTATCTTGCCAGGGAAGACTTCATTTTTCCTTCTGCCTTCAGCAATAACTACATGTAGTTTTTAATTTCCTGGTTGGATAGCACATGTATACAGAAAAGTGCCTAAGGTCCTAAATTTTAGAGCCCATTGAATATCACAAAGGGAGACTCTCAACTTGATACCATTACAAGCTAAAATATTTTGTGTTCAACAAGTTATTACTTCCATTTTTCTGTGAGACTACAAAATGGCTTTACTTTTTGCCTCCTTAATTTTTCTCGAGGAAATTCATAGAAATAAGGAGTTCCTCATATATTCTTCATTAAGCACCAATATTTCTGTGATAGCTTTTTGGAGCTCATTGACTCTGTTTCAGAAACATCAAACATGGTTGCTCTTTTATTCCCTAAGCTAGATTCTGGGTAGGAAAGGAAGAAATGACTAGAAGAATGGCCAGTGCTCAGACAAATCCAGGGAAGAAAGAAATAGGCTCAAACAAATCTCATCCATGCAGAGGAAGAACAAAAGGAGTCCTTAAAGAAAGGTGGTAAGGAGACCCCTGCAGGTCAGTTTAGAAGTCCATACAGCCACATATTTATTGATACGTTGCAGGCAACAGGGACCACATACTCTCCATGTGACTAAAAAGAAACCTCTTAATGCAAGGCATGTAACTGTCTCTTGCCCTGCCTCACCATCAACAAAAGCAAAATCAAAACATTTTTGAAGAGTTTGTAAAATTCTGATGTATGTTAAACAGTATCCTTTAAGACTTTTCAGAGTTCTCAGCTCTTGTAAATTGTTACTTACAATGACATCTTCCAAGGAAACAAGTTTCCCAAACTTTTTTATCCATAACTTCTGAGAAACATCTTATAGAAGAATACAAGGGAAAAATATTGATCTAGATGAATGTTTGGTCAGTGTCTTAGTGACTACTTGGGTAAGTTGTTCAGTTTCTCAGAAATTATTAGATTCCTTACCTGTAAAAAAGGACTTTAATAAAAATATACATAGATTTGCTGTTACAATGCCTCACACAGTAAGTATTTAATGAATGATAACTTTTTTAGGATGCATATACTTACTCCTTGAGTTTCTACTGTGGAAGAAATCAAGATTGGCCTTATGTTTGGATCATGCCTGTTAGAGGTTTCCTTTGAGCTCTCAAGTTGCAGTTGCAAGCCAGTCAAAGCATTTCTGTCAGAGAACTGACATAGTATTTGGTGTAAAGGTGTTAGAAATTTTAGAGATAACAAATTGTTGATACAAAACAGTTGAATATTTTGTTGGGGTTGTCTTTAGGACCAATGTTAGGTTTGCTTGTTCTGATAGATAGCAGTATTTAAAGTGAAGTCTGAGGCTCCTTCAGGGCCAGAGAGGCCTCTCTCTTCCAACTGTCCTTGTAGCCAGATTTTCTCATGTATCTCAGCCTAAAGACTGTATTATAACAGCTAATACATAACAAATATGGCAGACATTTAAAGAGATTTCAAGAAATATAAAAACACTGCCACTGTTGACTAGATATTTAAAAATATTTTTCCTGAGACCATATTATTATTATTGATGTTACTTTTAAGTGATTTAATAAGTAGAGCTTTTTTAATTCTCATTTTTAGCTCCTAAAATGGTAAACTTTGATTGATAGAACCAGTAGAAACAAAAGCTCTTTGGAGTCTTCCATTTTTAAGAGTATAAAGGGTTCCTGAGCCGATACAGTCCTCAGCATTTCTGAAATTCTGAAAAAATAACTTTACAAAATGTGGTATTTCATTATCAGAAAAACTTTAGAACTTAACCTTTTCTCTTTAATTAGGTTCTTTAGTAATTGAAGATAAAGAGAGTCAGCCTCAAATGCCTAAGCAGAATCCTGTCGTGGAACAGAATTCACAGCCACCAGGTGGTTTATCTTCAAACCAGTTATCCAAGTTTCCAACACAGATCAGCCTAGCTCAATTACGACTCCAGCATATGCAGCAACAGGTAATGGCTCAGAGGCAACAGGTGCAACGGAGGCCAGCACCTGTGGGTTTACCAAACCCTAGAATGCAGGGGCCCATCCAGCAACCTTCCATCTCTCATCAGGTAAATTTGGAAGCAGGGCTATCCTAACTTAGATCACTATAGTACAATTTTATTCAGCAGCTCTTAAAATAACCAAGACATCCATTATCTGTGACTGAAATATATGAAGTCATAAAAATTTATCACGTTAAAGATCCCTGATTTAACTCCTAGTTTTTTAGCCCTTCTCAAAAAGAATTTAATGATTTATTTAGTTGGTACATCTGTTTTCATCTACTCTTCATTGTCTTCAAATCATGACAGGATAAATAATTATATTGCTGTATAACCCTGTCTATAAATTATGAGAAAAAGATGTGTACCTTTAACTCATAATTCCTGTATTAGTGCTTCACAGTCACTAGTACTTAGGTAACCATTGAGGAATCACATCACATCATTGACACTTGGGTAAAATTAAATAGAAAGGGGCAATGGTATTTTGTTAGAGTTATATCTTTTTCAGACATTTCTGAGTAGTTAAGTCCATGAAACATTCTTATTTTTACTAGATACAAATATTCTGCTTACTTTTAATCCTGGTTTTTGAATATAAAAGGTGTATGTGCTGTTGTGAAATAGTTTGACAATCCTGTTCAGATTACATGTGGTCATACTTAAATCTAAAAAGGACTATAAAGCCTAATTCATATAAACTCATTTTCAGTTACATTTATTTCTTCCTATTTCTGAAAATAAGTTGATGTGATTTATAATAAATAATACAAATTGAAGTGGGACAGCATCTAATGAGTCTAAGTATGCAGAACTAGGCTAAGAATTCTCATTATACTTGAAGTCTTAGCTCCAAATTTTTTGTCAACTAAAGCCAGAACCAAATAGGAATGATACATTATTTGATAAAAAGTATGCATACTAGTTAAACAAGAGACTTTATACTAGTATTTTACAAGCCTGAAGAGGAAGCTATAACATGGCTCTTTATGAAATAGCAATTAACTGGAATTTTTTAAATTTTACAAAACAAAAAATGATCCTTATAGGATTCTTTCTTCAACCTTTAATAAAAATTGTGGGCATATGTAGATCTTGATTTTGTTAAGTTACCTCTTTGAAGGCCTGAGGTGACGTGCTGGAGGTTTAAGACTTTCTAGGCATGTCAAATCTAAAAAACTCACTAATCCCAAACTATTATCCTCTCAGACTTTGTTTTAACCCATGTTTCCACAGGAAGTAAATAACAAGCATTTAAGAGATCTTTGGTGAGTGTTCCATGGGAAAGAAAACCAGGAAACTGGCAGTTGAAATTTTGTTAGGAAAATTGAGGAATAATTTTGTTACTAGCTCTACAGATAGTATTGACATATTTCAGGTAGACTGCAAAGAGGAAGAAAATTTTTCAGAATATGAAAAGGAGAAAATAATTACTTATTGAGTGCCTGATGCTAAGCATTTGCTTAATAGTCAAGTGCTTGAGAGGTGGTGAAGTTATTTTTATTGAATCATTGTTAATCGAAAAAAAAAGGCATTATTCTGAAAGAGGTAAACCCATTATATGTGTTATCTCTTCAGAAGAAGTGAAGAACTGAGGCAGCTGATACTAGAGTATCTGTTATTTAGTAGATAATTATTTAAACAGTGACAGCTAGAAGTGACCTCTGAGCCTTTAGCCTGATTATCTTATAAATTTGCTATTGATCTTTTTTTTCCTTGTTTTTGAATATACTGCACAATCTCTAGTTTTCCCATTAGAAATAATTTTCATATAGTTTGGGCATCATACTTACTATTCTTTTTCCTGTTAATTCTCAATGACTTGTCCACTGTCATATTCTCATGTCTTATTTTTATCTGCTCGCTATCAAATACCTGTTCATAAATTCTTCTCTCATCAATTTGCCCACTTACATATTTGCATGTGCTATGAAAAATGTCTGTTTAAAGGCAGATACGTGTACCACTGGCTTTATAGGTATGTGCTAATTGTACTCCACACCTATCCATAGGATATAGGTAAATTTTTTTTAAGATTTATTTATTTATTTTCCAAAGATTTGTTTATTTATGCATACAAGCACTGGGGTACAGGCCAGAGGTGTGGGGTGGGGGGGGTGAGAGGATTCACCACAGAGTGGGGAGCAGAACAGGCAGATCAACTGAAGTACACTGCTGAGGGGAGCAGCGGGCACAGCAGGAGAGGTCTGCNNNGCCATGTGGGTCCCCTCCCTGGCCAGCAGCAGGGATCGAACTCGTGCTGCAGTGGCTGCGGTTTGCTTCATAGTGCGTTGCTTAACCCACTGCGCCACCAGGGAGGCCCGGATATAGGTAAATTTAAAGGACTGCTTCTAAGAATCACTTAATAGTTCACTGTTCTTCCTCTGAAGATTAAACATGCACTCTCCATTATTAAATAGCTGGGTGGTGGGGTGATACAGGAGTAAGTAGAATAATGGTTATATGACTGAGTGATGCATTTTGGATAGGTGATGTGAATCTCCCTTTACCCATGTACAATTATATTTTTTGTACTGTATTGGACAGATCTAAATTCCTTAGACACTCTCCACTTATTATTTTATATAAGCTCAGAACAGTGGTGGTCTCATTCCTGAACTAGATTTACTATTGTGGAGATACTCTAATTCATATGTATGCTATCCTTCATGATTATACATAGTTGGAAACTACTGACCTAGAATAAAGATGAAATCTGTAATAGTTAAAGTACCTAGGAGTGAAGATGAATGGATTTCATTTGAAATAGCACTGGTTTTCAAAATAGTGCTGCTCTTTTTTTTTTTTTTTTTTTAATGCTCACAATTAGTTCCTGATCTTACTCTTTCAAATTGTTTCCCTGTCACAGAGGTCTTAGAAATTAACTCAAGTCATCTCACATCTTACCAGATTGTGAGCTTCTCAGTGACTAGAATTCCCACACCTATTTATCAGAGTACATTACTAGCATTCAGTGTGCTCTCTTCACTGACACAGTATTTAAACAGTGTGGTGGAAATGTGAGACTAGAATAGTAAAAGACTTGTATAAGCACCTTTAGCTCCCTTAAGGGTCATTTTGGGTGCTTTCTGCTTTTTAAAAGATTATCCTTTTAGATGAATTTAAGTTTTCCAATACATTTTCTGTTTGTGTTCCTATAACACAAAACCTTCAAGTCACAACTTTCATAGAAAATAAAGCAATATTGCTGTGACTAGACTTATGCTTCTATAAAAGTTTGAATTTTTCTCTAATATTTGTCTACTCACAGAATTCCCTAGTCTTAAAACAACATCTAAATCTATTTTCAATTGGGTCTGTAATTGCTGGCCACTCTTGAAAGTTACTCTGAGTAAGCCCTTGCTAACTAATTTGTAAGAGAGAATAAAGAAAAGCAGTTTTCACAGGAAAATTGTAAATTCCAAAAATGGGAGGACACAACAACAACAACAAAAAGGGGCAGAGCTAAACTTAACAGTGCCAAAATTAGTGTTGTTACTTCAGTTTTATAAGTTCCTTATTTGTTTATTCCCTTGCTCCCTGTCTGTAAAGTTCTAATCACATAGTTAAGGTTGCCTTAAAAGAAGTATCTACTTTGGTTAAGTTGCCCAGAGTAGAGAGAACTGGATAGTCAAGATAAAATTGGCATATAAGTTATCCTTTTTTCTAGAACAATAGTCTCAATTTCCAGAGCTAACACCTGTGAACAGGTTTACCTTCCCAGTCTTTGCTCTGTCCTATAGTCAGTAATAGTGTCTTTAAAGGATTTTCTCCAGTATTTTTTTCTTTTATGAAAACTCATCCTCTAGTCAGTATCTTAAACAATTGCCACCTAAATACCAGAACGTGTTTTGGAAATGATATTGCAAACTAGATTGATACTCAAGCTTTATTGCTGCCTTTTTCTTGCTGTGACTTTTTTCAGACTGTCTAAATTTTCCTATATTTATTTCCTTATTTATAAAATGAAGGGAGGGTAATCATGAGATATGTAAAATTCTAGTCACAATTCCTGGCATATAGGTTGATCTCAGTAAGATCAAAAACTCACTACTCTTTGTTATTAATATCAGCTGTTGTCATTATTAATCATTTTCTATTAAGGGTGTAGACATTATTACTCAACCCACTTTCAGGTCCTCTATACCTTAGTTTCGTAATTTGTAAAGCAGATTTAATTCCTACCTCATAGGATAAAGATTGAGTTATCACCTGTAACACACAACTGCTCAATAAATGTTATCAATTATTATTCTACCATCATGTTAACTATTTAAGGAGGCTTGAGGAAGGCAATTCTTTGCAAAAAGATAATCATCAAGGACTTAAATGATACCTCCTTCCCATCATCATCTGATTCTGGCACAATCTATTTAGCAGTTACCAACACCTCTCCCAAGGTTCTTTCCTAACAAAACCTTTGAATTCCGGAAGGCTGCTCCCTTGTCTGTGCCCTAGTTGTAATGTTAAGAAATGATTCATCTGTGGCAGAATTGCTATCTTTCTATAAAAGTTTTATGAAACAGAGTTCTCTGTAATCTGTCTTCAAGGAGATGATTTTTACTGAATCAGTTTTTTTTTTTTTTCTAGCAACCCCCTCCACGTTTGATAAATTTTCAGAATCATAGCCCAAAACCCAATGGACCAGTTCTTCCTCCTCATCCACAACTGAGATATCCACCAAACCAGAATATGCCACGACAAGCAATAAAGCCCAACCCCCTACAGATGGCTTTCTTGGCTCAACAAGCCATAAAACAGGTATTTCTATCTACCTCCTCTACACAATTGCTTGTCTGCTTCTCTACTTCCAGATCACATTAACTTTATAGAGTAAGCTATGGTTACAAAGAATAAGTTTGTTTTTCTAATAAGTGTGCCTTACAACATTTATTACTAACAGGCATAAAGACAAAGCTAAAGAAATGGATCTAAAAGCTTTGTATTAGCAAGAGAAATCAAGCCACTTACATAAAAGTGAAGGCCCAGAATAGTCAGTGAGATGAAGGTATTTTTCACTGATTTATAAAAATTCTAGGTGAGTACATTAGGTTTCCCAAGTTACAAGTGTTCCAACAAAAAATAAATTTTTAAAGTGTTTCATGACAGCATCTCAGAAACAAACTTAGTATGATTTAATGCAGAGTGCTTAGACATCTGATTAAATTTAACACTTAAGGTTATTTATTAATCTAATAAGTCTTAATATTTTTATTCTTAATGTCTGTGGATATAAATATCATCCAGCTCTTATATGTTTAAGTTAAATGCTCAGTGCTTTGTCTTCCCCAAGTGTTTGTTTCAGGTCTTTCTAGCTTAAGATTTGTAGTTTGATTTTAATTTAATTTTTTGCCAAGATCAAATAATATAATTTCCACAATTCCCTGATGTTCATATTATTCAAATGATGTAAAAAGTTTTTATGCTAAAAAGTTTACATTGTGTATTTATAATTCATTTAACTTTGCTGTGCTTATCACCTAATGTTCTTACAGGGTAGTTGAATTATTTTAAGTAAAATTCATTCTTGTCTCTTTCATATTAGCAATGAGGCAAAAAGGATTCAAGGTACAGATTGGTCTTAAATTCTATTCATGTTCCCAACAATTTTGTGACTGTCTGCAGTTTTCTTCTTTTTATACTTCATTTGCCTAAACTTTAAAATGAGTTCCTTGCAGAGCTGTGTTGAGACTCCATGCTAATAAAAGCAACTAGTGTTCTAACTACTCAAATGTTTACTTTTCTTTTTTTCCAATGTATTTTTATTGGTAGACACATCATAAGAAAGTTTATAAATTTTTTTCTGGTCTAAAATCTAACATGAACGAATAAATGAATGGGTGATCTAGAAGAAAATATAGCGGCAAGTTAGTAGTACGGCATAACATAATTTACTGATAAAGTAGTAATACATCTCTACTATTAAGAAAATCCAATAATCTACTCTCTAGAGTATATGATGGGGGGGGGGACATGTTGTGAGGTGTTAGGTTTTATAACTCATGTATATAGAAAGAATCTGGAACAATATCAACTGTAATTATTCTGGAGAAGAAAAGTGGAAGAGGGTCCATAGGAAAAGGGAGAAATATGAAAGGTGAATAGGAAGTGGATGTGATACCACATTCATAGGTTTGGTTAAATAGTTTTCCAACAGAGCATGTAAGTTTTTAAAAATTAGAATGTTTCAGATACCATCACTTTCTGTTATGTAATACATAAATGTTACTGTTCGTAGCAGTTTTTTTCTCTATCTAATCTTGACATACATATTAGTTGCTTTCCTTTTCTCCACTATTTTACTATGGGAATTTTCAAACTTAGCAAGGAGAAAGAATTATATGGGAGATGAGTTGCCCTATTTGCCTTCCCTCATAATATCTTTATACTCATTTAGTCATCCTTTAATCAAGCCTTCTTCTTGTTGGTAGGCATTAAAGTACATTGTAGACAGGAGGATGATTTAACCCTGTGTACTTCAGCATTCCTAGCATTTTTTTAGTTAATGTTTTAGCCTCTAACATGAATTTCTTCAGATGTTTAATAATATATTAATACAGTATATATTAATACATAATTAATTTCACATATGAAGTAAATTTTAAAAAGCATCACCTGCAAGCCAGGTCTGGGGCCAGTGTTGGATGACTGGTGCTTCACCCTAATATAAGGGCTGTGAAGCATGTTGAATGGGAGCATTCCTAGCGTCACCATCTTAGGCTGGTTCAGTTACTGAATATCTTCCTGCCGTCTGCCTAAGATGCAGTAAGTGACTGCTTCTTCAAGCCAGCTGCGGGATGGTTGGCAGTGGCAGAATGAGAAGCTTGCATTCAGGGTGTATATAGTTTTTAAATCTTTTTTTTTTTTTCAGTGTAATATTTATACTTTAAACAAACCCAGTACCCTTAAGACCAACTGCATTTACCTATTCTAAAAGCTAATCTTCATCCTTCTTCTATGGAGGTGAAAGATGTTCTTGTCATGTTGGTGTGGCTATGGATAGAGTAGCAAAGGAACATAAGATCTAACACTTCTCAGACTATCAATAGATTGTCCTGTTTTTAGCCACAATTCTCCTTTCATGCTTCTAAACCCATGCTTTTAGGGGTTCAGCAATACATGTTGATTTGCTTCTCTTTTTTTTTTTACCCACTGCCAGCTTATATTTCAGCTTTATCAAATGACTAAGTGATATGCTATTTGGTCTTCTACTTTTCAACTTTCGAAGTGTTATTCTCGTTTTTTTTTGTATTTTAAAGCCCATCCATAGAAAAGTACTTTCATAAGAGTTATCATGCAATAGCAGAGAGAGAGAAAGAGAGAGAGAGAGAGAGAGAACAGAGAAAGAATATAGTTTCCCAATGAAATACCCAAAGTTACTCATCCCCTTGTGGGTAAATATTCTGTTTGTGTTCTTTTCTGTATTCTTTATGAGTCATTGCCTTTTTTGAAAAGTTGCCTTTTAACTGTTGTTTTAATTTCAGCTGTATCATGGACAGTATGTTTTCAATCCTCCCTCCTTAAAGTTGCTGGGTATATATTTCTTTTCCAGTATGTATAAGCTTTCCAAGAGTAGGTGTTATGTTTTTCATATATATAATAAGTGTTGTTTCTGGTAATATGCTCTTTATTTTTGTTTAGAGTTCATGAAAGTTCTTTATATTTCCTTTCCTTTCAAATTTAAATAGCAGAATGTGTCTTCTACTTCTTTCTGTGTGTGGAACAGTGGTTAGGTGGACATTTTTTGTTAGAAGACTGCTGATATACAACTTTTCTTCTCCCCTTCTTGCTACCACAGTGGCAGATCAGCAGTGGGCAAGCTGCTCCATCAACTGCCAATAATGCATCCTCTACCCCTTCCAGTCCCACCATCACCAGTGCAGCAGGATATGATGGGAAGGCTTTCGGTTCACCTATGATTGATTTGAGCTCACCAGCAGGAGGTTCTTACAATCTTCCTTCTCTTCCAGATGTAAGTATTCACAAAATTCATGGTAAGACTCCTTAAAAAATTATAAGTGAATTTGGATCTCTACTGAAAGACATGAGCTTATTGAATCATCGATAGATTGTATGCTTGTTTTTAGGAATTACTTTTATCTTTTAGATGTGTAATGTGAAAAATAAAAAGATTACAAGCAATTAAGCATATTACTGACTGTCTTCCAGGGCACTGGAGTTGGAGGTGTTTGTACATCAATAATTACCGTGCTAGATCTTAGACACTATACTAGAAGAGAAAGGTTAATGTAAGGACATGGGAGGGGATAATAGAAAATTGAGTTACTAGAGTATGATATATTAAAGTTAGAGAGGGAAGCTAGAATTTTATCAGAAAAAAAAAAGACAAAATAATAAAAATGAAAATATTCGTCTAGACCATGCTGACCATTCAAAATTACTTGATTTATATTTATATTAAATATATTCTGTAAATTTTAACTTTGTCAGTATGATGTTTTAAAAAAATCTTTTGAAAAGACAGAAAATACAACTTTTATAGACAGATCTCCATAGCTAATTAATACTTGTTTTACATTTTCTTATCCTAATAATTGTATCATTAACTGTACCAGAGTTATTTCATTTTAAAATAATTTTATATATACTTTAAATAGGCTGAATACATATATTTTTCATGCATAAATGCTGCATAGAAAAATTACTTTTGTCTCATTCCTATAAATTTATTTTAGCTTTTAGGATTGCTCAACAATAAAACTCTGTATAGCAAAGTGTAACAAAAGGCAGTCATTACAGTACCTTTGTACTCTGAAAACTACTAGACAATATATCACCAAAAAAAGACATATGTAAATGACTGTGTACTTCCCCCTCTCTAGAGAGAAGAGGATCCACTAAAAGTGATCTGTCCTTCTATCTGTAGTCCTCAGATACATGTGACCCTTCATACACCAACCTTTGTCAACTGAAATTTCTCATCAGAATAGAGTCTGATTTGAGTGATCATTTTCTCAGTCCTTCCAAGAATGGTTCATAGCTAGCACCATTATAGATTTAGAGGTGATGTAAATTCAACACAAATCCATTGCATACAATCTCTGCCCTCAGAATGTAGAGCTTAATTCTTTATAATTATAAAGTTCTAGTTGGGAAAGTGGACTTTAATCACAAAGGCTTGCTTGAGAAATTTGCATTAACGTGAAAATGTATTTAGGTGAGCTTCATCTTTTGGAAATGTGTTTGGTATGGACTTGCTTTGGTTGTCTAGTGCATACCAGAGAAACACTTCTGAAGCTATATTCCAAAGACATTGGGGTCCTTGCAACCTTTTTCAGGGTTATATGAGGTCATATTTTTTTCATATTCCTTAACTAGAACCATACTATACAACAGATCAAGTGCAGAAGCAGTTATTTTAAATAAATTTGAAACATTTAAAATTTTCATTTTAATTTTTAATGATGCACATGCTCTTTATCCTGACTCATAATTTCTGAAATAGCATTTCCTTGAAGTGTTTTCTAAAATAGGATATTAAGAATTCTTGAGTAAAAGCTCAAATATGATGTTTAACATGTTACTATATGACAGTAATTAATGATTTTTTTAACTTGCAAAGTCAGGATTTCCTGAAGTAATTTCTTTTCTTACAAGATTGACTGTTCAAGTACTATTATGCTGGACAATATTGTAAGGAAAGATACTAGTATAGATCATGGCCAGCCAAGACCACCCTCAAACAGAACTGTCCAGTCACCAAATTCATCAGTGCCGTCTCCAGGTCTTGCAGGTAATACAAGCTTCTTTTGATTCTTGTTAATATTTTTGCAGTTTTGTTTACTTGTAATATGTACCCTACAGATGGGGGGGGGTCCAGTTTAGGGGGGTATAACTTACTTAGAGATTACTCTGGTGGTTTGTTTAGTGTTTAATTTTCTTTTTATGTTTTTTTTATGCTTTCTTATTTCCTCCAAAAGAGAAACATTGTGACAAAATAGGTGCCTTAGATCAAAATAAGAAATACAGAACATTTAAGACACAACTCACCTGTCACACAACTTAAATATTAAGACAATTTAAAAGGAGATTTTTATTTCTTAAGACACAAGCAAAGAGAGTACAAACAAACTTAGAGGAAATTTTTGACAAATAGGGCAATGAAACTGTTTAATCATTTAACAAGTACATGCAAATAAGTAAGTATTCAGTATTTCCAAAGTACACAATAGCCAGTAAAATGGGGGTCATGAAAGGTTTTGTTCTCACTATTCGTCTTTAAAAACTATTAGCAAAGTTTTAAATAGTGAGAATACTCACTGCAAAGACTGTGATAAGTAATCTGATATATACATAGCTGGTAGAAGTATAACTTAACACAGTGTTTCTGGAAAGACAATTTTGGCATATTACTACAACTAGCTAATTCATCTAGTACTGACATTGCCAGGCACTGGATGAAGTACCTTACACGCCTTACCTAGTCTCATATTTGTTTCAAGATTCCAACTATAAGGATATAGTTACAAACTAAACAGGCAAAAATTATTTGTCAAAGCATTATTTACAATAATAACAAAATTTGAAGCAATTTAAATATCCAAAATTAAGTATATTATAAAAGATATAAATGTATATGTGAACTGGAAGGAGATCATTCAGTTTTAGCAATGTTTGTGTAAAAAGAGAACTTACAGGTTATATAAGTTGTTTGAGTCTTTTTGTAGTTTTCAAATATTCTAAAATGAAACTTTGGCTTTTCTTTAAAGGGAGTTCTTTTTAAGTTGATACAAATTTCTCTTGACTTACTTTAGCAGACCAATAGAACAGTTGGTCATCAAACTTTTAGAACTTTTTCACTTTGAATTTTCTGTTTCGTACTTCCACAGTATAACTACATCACTACTTAGTTTGGGCCTTCATCATTTCCAGCCAAATTATGACAACAATTTTTTTCTCTCTACTGTTTTTACTCCACTTTTCCTCTCAATCTACACTACCACCTGGGTATAATTTTAATCATTTCCATGGCAGCAGTATGGCATCCCTCCATCCTTTACTATCGCAAACCTTAACCTGGTTCTATCAGTTCCTTCCATTAATTCATATCCGTGTGGTCTTTCTTGGACAACTTTTATCTCAGGCCATAAACTTTTCTGTAACTTTTACTGGAGTGTCCTCACAGAGAGGGGACATTTGGTGGCGCTTTGAGAAATTTTTGATTACCAGGTCCTGGGTAGGAAGTATGTTGAGGTGTAACACACTGAGGTGAGGCATGCTGCTAAAACATCCTATAATGCAACACAGCCCCCCCCCCCATACACACACAGCATAAAGTACGTGATCCAAAATGTGCTGAGGTTGAGCAACCCTGCTAGTAGACTAACAGATGTAACAGACTGTATTAGCAACTGTTTATTGTCTGAAATAATTTCTTTACATGTTCCTGTAGAGCTAACTGAACATATTCAGTACCATTTAAATTCATAATTATTAATTCATTTTATCTATGTGGATGATTTCACACCTCTCAGGACCTGTTACGATGACTAGTGTACACCCACCAATACGTTCACCTAGTGCCTCCAGTGTTGGGAGCCGAGGAAGGTAAAGTGATTTTAATCTTATTCTCTAGTGTATCTCTATTTAGATGTCTTTTACCTGTGCTCAAACTGCTTTGACACTCAGTACATTTTAAGAACTTCTTTAATTTTCATTTTTAAATTAAAATTTTAAGAATTTAATATTTCATAATAAAGTGCACGTTATTTTCAAATATAGAAGTGTTTGTCTATGCTGGGCCTTCCTGGTGGCACAGGGATTAAAGTCTTAGTGCTATCAAGCTATCACCAGCCACTGTGGCATGAGTTCGATCCCAGCCAGGGAACTGACCAACATGGCACAGCAGACCCCTTCTGTCACGCCTGCTGCTCCCTTCAGCAGTCAATCTCCCTGTTCTGTTCCCCATTCTTTCTCTGATGATCCTCTCACCTCCATAACCTCTGGCCTACACCACAGTTTTTATATGCATCAGTGAATCTTAAATATCTATGTTGAAAATAAAAAACATAATGTTTGACTTTAGCATCATAGCAAGTAAAATATAGAAATGAGATAGGTGGGCCCTCCCTGGTGGCGCAGTGGGTTAAGCAACGCACTATGAAGCAAACCGCAGCCACTGCAGCACAAGTTTGATCCCTGCCAAGGCTGGGGAGGGGACCCACATGGCGTGGCAGACCTCTCCTGCCTCGCCCGCTGCTCCCCTCAGCAGTGTGTTTTGGTCCATCTGCCTGTTCTGCCCCCTGCTCTGTCTGGTGGATTCTCTCACCTTGCCACACCTCTAGCCTGTACCCCAGTGCTTGTATGCATAAATAAATAATTTTTTTTAAAAAAAGAAATGAAATAGGTATAATACAATGTGCTATATAGAACATGTACAGACTTAGAGAAACAATTTTATGCTAATTTCACCGTTTTCTGACTTCCTAATGACCAAACATTGATTCTATTTTAAAATAAATTTACAGTTGTTGAAATTGCATTTTAAATTACTGTTTTGCTCAACAGTTAGGCATATGAATTACTCCTAGACAATGAGACTAGTTAATTCTGTGAGGAATTAAAGTTTGCCTTTAATCATCTGAGAACATAGTGGCTATCTGAAAGGTTTTTGTTTCACTCGTTTTTTAAATAGCAGAGTGCCGATAAATTATATCTGCAGTTAATTGTCTTCACACTGTGACAATAAACCGTTAATATGAGTATAGAGTTCTCTTTGTCACCAACCAGAAAGCAAAATGGGAAAGTCTAAAAAAAGATGTTAAATTTAAGATACTAAATCTGACCGGCTAATTTTAGAGACTCAGACTACTGAAGGTGATTTTTATTTTAATTCAGATTTTGCTTAAATTTATATTATCTTTCCAGATATATAAGGTAACTGTCCAGATATGTTAGTATGTAGAACATTTTTATACATAAGTGAGACAGTTTTGCATGCAGCAGTTGCATTTCAGTTATGCATCATTTGTCCCTGATGTAATAGTTACCATTGTTGGGAAGCAGTAGTAACACTCCAGTAGCTGAAAGCTGTTGTTATAATTTGATTTGAGATTCTTAGGCATGGCATTCTTAGGGGTGTGTGTGTGTTTGTTTTCTTATAGCTCTGGCTCTTCCAGTAAACCAGCAGGAGCTGATTCCACACACAAAGTACCTGTGGTCATGTTGGAGCCAATTCGAATAAAACAAGAAAACAGTGGACCACCTGAAAATTATGATTTTCCTGTTGTTATAGTGAAACAAGAATCAGATGAAGAATCTAGGCCTCAAAATGTAATTATATCAAGTGATTGCAATACTATTCTTTTTTGGGGGGGGAAAGAAACTGACTAGCTCTTGAGTAGTTTAAAATGTAATATTTATAAGCAGAGACTTAGTGAAATTAAGTGTTGAAAATTTGGGAGAAATTTCTCAATACTATCAAAACAGTGAAGTATAGAAAACAGAGTTTAAGAAATCAGAGGCTCAAATTAAAAATTGGCATCTGAAAGAAAGACTACATAGACATAAAAAATATGGGAGGTAACTGCCAAAGAAATGACGTGAGGGGGGTCTCCCTGGTGGCGCAGTGGGTTGGGCAGCGCACCCTGGGGCAGACCGCAGCCACTGTAGCATGAGTTAGATCCCTGTCGCCAGCCAGGGAGGGGACCCATATGGTGTAGCAGACCTCTCCTGCCTTGCCTGCTGCTGTCCTCAGCAGTGAGTTTCAGTCAGTCTGCCTGTTCTGCTCCCTACTTTGTCTCTGGTGAATCCGCTCACCACCCTGGACTCTGGCCTGTACCCCAGGTCTTGTGTGCATGAATAAATAAATCTTTAAAAAAAAAATAACATGAGGAACTTCCTGTATCTGAAGGGCATCAGTGTCTTTTTGACAGGGCCCACCAAGTCCTGAACATTGAATGAATGGTGAAAAAAAAAAAAGATTCAAGTCATTATCATAAGTTTCAGAAAATCAGGATTCTGAATAGAGTCCAAAAGCTTCCCTAGGAAAAAAAAACATCTTGCAGAGAGGATCAGACGTCGAATTAATAGGAAGTCCTTACCATAAGCACTATAAGCTGGCAGACAATAGAGAAAGCTAAAAACTGTGAGAAAAAAATTAATTTCCTAGCCAGAATTATATACCCAAGAAAATTATGTATTATGCTTGAAGTTAAAGGAAACATTTTTATATATGCACACAAGGTCTCAGTAATTCCTTTGCACTCTCAAAAAGATATTTGAGAATATGCTGCATATAAACCAAGAAAGAGAGGACGTAAGTCTCAGAAATGGGATTGAACACAGAAGAGAGAACAAGAAGAAAGGCAGTCTCTAGTGTAATAGCTCCTTAGTACACCTTGTGCTGGGGGACAGAAGACAGTGTGGGGGTGGTACACAGACAGGTGGTGGTGTTTTGATAGTTCGAGAAGCATTTATAACTGTAATGGAGATAGGTACCTAGGAAAATGTGTGAGTGAATGAATGAACAAATGAACTAGGTAATCATTGAGTCAGTAAAAATAAAAAGGCCAAAAAGGAAGTATAGCCATAATACATTATGCAATGTAATATTTATATAGTCATAATAATGTAAACAAACACCTGTAAACAAATGCAATGGGTACAACCTGAATATGCATTTAACCAAACATTGATTGTTTTTTTTTCAGGATATTTACCATGTCACAGCCATGATACCTATTGGAAAATGTTGACCATAAACAGTTATATTGGTGGTTACAACCAAAAAAATTCAGTGCTTAAATGAGCTATGTTAAGAGGGTTGTATGAATGGTGTGTGTGTGTGTTGTGTGTATATAACAGATAAGGAAAATGTGTTTAAAATTGAATATTCAAAAAACTATTGCATCAGCCTACTATTTTAAAAATATGGAAAACAGAAGAAGAGGGCATGGTGCAAATGAAAATAAAACTAACAGAAAAAGGCTAAATGATTTGAAAATAATTGCCTCCATGGAATGAAATTTAGACACTTAACCTTGTCTAGAATCTTGCAAACTGTAGCTTTTAGCAAAATGACATATAACAAAACCAATATTACCATAGGTTAATTGATATAAACAAAAGTTAGGTCCCTGTAGCATATTTCTGGTGACCAAAACATCACTAGACTTAATAAAAGCATAAAACACTTATAATATTAAATATTATAAGTGTTAAATATTAATTGTTAGAAGTGACCAGACCCTGTCCTACCATCAGAGTGCATGACAGAACCCAACCCTGGGCAGGATATCCTTCCATTTCAGGGGGCATTTACATGTATACCCCCACACTCAGTCTGAGGCAACCAAGACCCACATGGGTAGCAGGTTTGGTGTGTGGAGGAATTTAATGTATCTGAAGAAAACATACAGATAAGGGAAGAACATGTAAACTCCACACAGGGCCCCCAGTAGGGAATCGATCTCACCCACCCCCATTAAAATGAAAGGATCGTGAATAAAATGACATTAATCAGGGGGGACCTGCCGTATATATCCATACTTTAAATGTACATGCATTACTTTGAAATTTTAAAAGTTAAAAGAAGATAACCAAGTTCCTTAGTGATTAGAAGTTTTCACCATCCTAGGCTCCAGTATAAAAATGTAAGTTCATCTGTGTTATTAATGACTTGCAAGGGTGAAGTATTTCTAAGAATTAAGTAATATATCTTTCTATAAATTTAAAACGTCTACTGTAAGCATTTTTTGTGTCTAGGTAAATTAATAGCTCTAGTAAAATACATTTGTATTTTATGTAGTTGACTTACACAGTATCTGCATGTTCTTCTGTGTCTGTGGCTATAGGTAAATTCAGATGTTTTTCCAATATTATCCATACCTCCTACTGCTAAGTTTCTGTTTCAGCAGTATTTTTTGGTAGAGTTTTGTTTCTTTACCATCTCAGGACTCTCTTTAAAAGCAGTAAAATATTCTATTCTCGTGCATGTTTACTAATCCGTTTCACATGCCCTTATAACAATCTATAGCCAATATTGCAGTAGTGCTCACAGAGGAATGCCAGTTGAAAGAAATACAGTGTTATTTATCTTTTTCTATTGCAGGCCAACTATCCAAGAAGCATACTTACTTCCCTGCTCTTAAACAGTAGTCAGAGCTCTGCTTCTGAGGAGTCTGTGCTAAGATCAGATGCTCCTGATAGCACAGGAGATCAGCCTGGACTTCACCAGGAAAATTCCTCAAATGGAAAGCCTGAGTGGCTTGTTGCCTCCCAGAAGTCACCCCTTCATGATGGAGAGACAAGGAAAGAGGACGACCCCAATGAGGACTGGTGTGCAGTTTGTCAGAATGGAGGGGAACTCCTTTGCTGTGATAAGTGTCCCAAAGTATTCCACCTTTCTTGTCATGTGCCCACATTGGCAAACTTTCCAAGGTAAGATAGTACTTGCTTCCCTTTCTAACATTCATTACCAAAAAAAAGAACAGAAAAAGAAAGGCAAGAAACTTGGAATGGTTTTCATAACAAAATCTTTTAAAAACAGGTGGAAGTCTACTTGGCACATAGGTATACTCCAAAACCTACAACATAGGCTTTCCTCTACCTCCATTCCATTTGTTTTTTCTCAAAAACCTAGACAGAAGGAAAAATACAGTAAGCCCTTTACATTATTTCAAGGAATTACTATAAAGAACAATGGTATTACACACAAACTGTCACTGCTTGTTACATCTTATTTGTCAGGCGTTGTGCTGTATCATTTACAAATATATTCTCAAATCCTATGAGGTGATGATGAAGAAATGTGGGTTGATGTCTTAATTCTTCAGAGGTTGTACTTTTAAATTTTAATTTAACTTCAGTCTTAAAAGTTGCATGAATAGTACCAGCAGATTTTCTTTGTCCTGAATCATCTGGGGGGGCCGGGAGCAGGGGACGGAAGTGTGCCTCGCACCGGTCATACTTAAATATGTACGTTATAAACTGTGTATTAAAGTTTTTGTTTCATATGTGTAATTCCTGCCTTCTTAACTAGACTTTAATACATGCTGCTTAGACCCTTGCACAGTATTTCTGCTATTATTATCTCAGCATGGTACCCTGTACATAGTATACATGTGGTAAATAGTTATTAAAATTCATGCCAAATAAATAATTCTCTCTAATAGATGGCATGGAGGAGGTGGGAAAGGGAGGTAGATGGTCAAGAGAGAAATGATGCTTTAGGAAACTCAGAAATACCTCATTTTCCAACAGTGGAGAGTGGATTTGCACTTTCTGCCGAGATTTATCTAAACCAGAAGTTGAATACGATTGTGATGCTCCTAGTCACAACTCAGAAAAAAAGAAAACTGAAGGCTTTGTCAAATTAACACCAATAGATAAAAGGGTAAGTTTTTGCCCGTTTTCAATCTAAAGTGTTAAGAGTTTAGGGGTAGGGGGATGTGGTGGTATTAGATGCATTAATGTAATGCAGGCGTTTGTGCCTTTTGTCAAAGAAGTGTATGTATTCAATCAAATTTTTTTCTTTAGGAGTAATTTTCTACAAAAATATATAGAAAGCTTAAATAGTAGACTTAAAGACATACTATGACTTGATTAAAAACTCAGTACTACATATACATTTCTAGAGGCTTAAAATACTGTACTTAAACAAGGTGGGAAATGTATCCTTTATGTGATTTGAATCTTTAGATTTAGTCTACTTTTAGTAAATTTCAGTTGTGTTTTATTTCCAAAACAGGTAACTTTCTTAGAATTTCTTTAGAGTTTGCAGCATAGGGAGATATTTTTCTGTTTACTCTTCCTGGAAATAATTTTATTCTTTTCACCATGTGTTACTAGGTTTATAGCCAAAGGCAGCTAATATAGCTAACTGTAATTAACATTTAAGAGCTACTCAGTCAACACTTCTTTATTGCTAAGGGAGTTTTTATTGGTAATTGACATAGAAGGGTCAGTGTGAAAGTGGTTGTGCAGGAGAGACTCACATGTACTCCTAGTACCACACTGTTGGCTGGACTGAACCCACACAGAAGTAGCAAAGAGAATGATGGGGCCGTCAGCTCTCACAGAGAGGTAGGACTTAGAGAACTGAGTATACAGTAGAAGAGATCCACCTCTGGATCTCTTCACACGTGAATAGTCTTTCTTTATTGGCTATTAATAATGCACAAACTGGAGAGATAATGGAATTCACTTTTAAAGCGCTTCAAATGGATTTCTAGTGATGGTGCTTTTGTTCCTATAAGGACTGTTCTTAACGTCACAGATACTTTGAGCTGTCAAATAGTGCAGTTCAATGTGTTATAAGGACGTCTAAACTGTCAACATTTCTCTTTGATTTTTAATTTTATTATAATTAGATACCCATGACAGTGTTACTTAAATTGTGACTTATTTCTTATTATTTATTTTTGCTTAGAAGTGTGAGCGCCTACTTTTATTTCTTTACTGCCATGAAATGAGTCTGGCTTTTCAAGACCCAGTTCCTCTTACTGTAAGTATTAATGTCATTTTGTGCCATTTATTAAAAGTCCACTGATTTTTCTGAAACTTGATTCACTTTTCAGTAATTATCTAATCCGAATCATAAAGCTTACTAACATGTACTAAATGCTTTGATCTACAATACAATTTAACAAATTAGCCCAAACTTCTATTCATTTCTGACTCTTTTACCTTTTTTACCTCATATGTTTTGCCTAATATTCTCTGGGATGATTTCTATCAATTGTTTTACTCTCAAATGGTTTAGATATGTATTGTAACCTGTTGGAAAACTTCCCACTGGAGATAAAGGCCCTTAAAATTTTCTTAAGTATTTTGATTTACAGATCCAGACTTCCAAGTAATAAATAGACTTTAACATTAGAGAAGGGGTGGTGTGTGTTTTTTAGCCACCAACTTATGGTTTATATTGAAAGTTTGATGTAACTTGAATAAGTAATTTCAGAGTGCTAAAGAGAGTATACTGCTCAATATGTTCTTTTATGTCTGAATTCCTTTGAAATTTAATAGATTTATTCTGTAGTTTGATAAATTATAAAAATTGAATGCAAAATTAGAAGAGGAAACTAATTTAGTAATATATTCAGTTAATAAACAACTACTTTTTTTTTTTTTTTTAAGATTTATTATTTATGTACACAGGCCAGAGGTCTTGGGGGTGAGAGGATTCCCCAGACAGAGTGAGGAGCAGAACAGTCACATCCACTGAAGTACACTGCTGAGGAGAGCAGCGGGCGAGGCAGGAGAGGTCTGCGGCGCCATGAGGGTCCCCTCCCTGGCTGGGATCAAACTTGTGCTGCAGTGGCTGAGGATGCTCCATAGTGAATGGTGCTTAACCTTTTGCACCACCAGGGAGGCCCAAACCACTACTTTCTTGAAACAGGTTTTGAGGGTTTGAAATGAGAAAGAGAAAAAGTTACTTTTAGGGGGAATGGCGGGCCCGCCCAGGTGGTGCAGTGGTTTAAGCAATGCACTATGGAGCAAACCGCAACCACTGCAGCACGAATTCGAGCCCTGCTGCTGGCCAGGGAAGGGACCCACACACATGGTGCGGCAGACCTCTCCTGCTTCACCTGCTGTTCCCCTCAGCAGTGTTTCAGTCAGTCTGCCTGTTCTGTTCCCCACTCTCTCTGGTGGATCCTCTCACCCACCCACCCCCACACTTCTGGCCTGTACCCCAGTTCTTGTATGAATAAAAAAATAAATCTTTAAGGGGAATGGCAAGGCAAATAAGTCAAAGAAAAGAAGCTAGTCAAACCAATAACAGCTTTATCCATGTAAAAATTTAACCTAGACCCTGACGCTTTTTATTACTTGCAGTTATATTTGGAGTTGTTAACAGCAGCAGCAGCAAAGTAACCTCTTAGCCTCTCATTTAGTCTTTGCAGAAACACCAACAGATTGGTAGCATTATTGTTATTGAGCTATGAAGATACTAAATTTCACTGAAGATAAATAACTTACCTAAGAGCAAATCAGATTGAAAGCCCTTTTATACCCCACCATTTCTATAATATTGCTGCATGCTTATTATTGGTAGTGATGGAGGATAGAGAAAAGTTTAAGAGGGAAAAATAAAAGTTTTTCATTAAAAGCAATGGTGGAATGTCAAATATATATAAATTAAAGGTGGGTGGGGGGAGCATTTGGTGGAAAATCCTTGAAAAAAGCAACACAACATTTACCAGTGTGTGGAAGCCTTAGTCACTTTTAAATGTTGCTGAGTAGGTTTCTTTGTCATTGACAAAAATAGTACACATCAAAGTAATGCAAACAACCGAATCTTCTACTACTAGTAGTAGAGCTTAGTTATTTGTATTAAGAGGCATCTTGTTTATTTTTAAAGGTGCCCGACTATTACAAAATAATTAAAAATCCAATGGACTTGTCAACTATCAAGAAAAGACTGCAAGAGGATTGTTCCATGTACACAAAGCCTGAAGATTTTGTAGCTGATTTTAGATTGATCTTTCAAAATTGTGCTGAATTCAATGAGGTGAGAAGAAAATAAAAATAACAATGTGAAATTTTAATAGTAAACCAAGCACCTTAACAATGAGATCAAGATATCTATGTTAACATAAATTTCAAAAATATTGAGTCTGCCAGGAAATGAAAGAGGTAATTATAAGGTTTATTATATGGTAAGTGGAAGTACAAATTATAGCTGATAATATGAAAAGAATTTAGAAAATATTTTTAACCTAGAAGGAATGTTCTGTCATCCCCACCTTTATTTCTTGAAATAAGGCACATCCATCTTCAATCTATTCTGTTAGTCTTGAAATTTTAAGGATGTGTTCTAAATAAACTGAAATTTTTCTCATCTGTCACTTCATCCAAACACATGTCAAATTTATGCCATTATGTGGGTGGCTTTTTATGTGTATTGGTTTTCCCATTCCAGAATTCCACATTTCATTTCATGTGTTCTAATAATACCTGTTTCATGCGTCTATGATATGGCAGCTCTGGTCTCTCTGGCATTCTAACCCTTCCACTACCACCCTCTATATCCAGAGGTGTCAAAACCTTTTCTTTACTTTTTAGCTCACCTAGACTTTTCTGGACCCACACTATCATTTAATCTATGTCAATGACTGTGCATAAACAATCCATCATATATATAATTTTGAGTTAAAAGAATAAGTCTGAAAAATTGACTGCTTTTATTGATGATCCAAAATGTTGGTGTTTATTTTAATTTATGTTTTTATTTTTATCCAACAGCCTGATTCAGAAGTAGCCAATGCTGGAATAAAGCTTGAAAGCTATTTTGAAGAACTTCTAAAGAACCTTTACCCAGAAAAAAGGTTTCCTAAAGTAGAATTCAGGAATGAATCAGAAGATAATAAATTTAGTGATGACTCAGATGATGACTTTGTACAGCCCCGGAAGAAACGCCTCAAAAGCATAGAGGAACGCCAGTTGCTTAAATAAGCAGCACTATTGGCGTGTACTGGTTTTTAGATTTTTTTGTTTTATTTTCAAAAAACATTTTGTCAATAATTTAACATTACAAAGAAGAATTTGTGATCACTCTGATCTATAAGTTTTTGATGTTTACTAGACTTCAATCTCCTTAATAATGCATTTCTTTTAACCTTATTAAGAAAAAAAGAAAAAGGACAGAAGGAAGAATAGAAGAATCATCAAAAACAAAATAAAATGACATTGTTAATCTTCCCATTTCTTGGATTTTAAAACTGCAGTCTGGGTGATAGCTACTATAGAAGGAAGTAGACTTTGTATGACCTCTTAAGTTGAAATTTTAATGTGGTTTGGATGTGTGCATTAATCAATTTTTAGAAAATACTACTACCCATTGATTATGACCAACCATGAGTTATGTGCACTGTCCTGAAGAGCAGTACTCCATGGACATAGTGGTAAGAAGAGTTCTATTCCAGGGTGCTGGCTGATGCAACAAAAATTAGATTAGATGCTAATAAGAAGGCACCTAACAGTATATCATGTAAGATGGCAACTGTATTAAAGGAAAAGCAGGAAAATGAATGTTTCCTTTTTGGTTTTGGTTTTTTTCTTGTCTATAGAGGTGTTTGGTATAACAGGTTTTCAAGGACATTTTTCATACATTTCTATATTTTCTCCCGCTGAGGAAATACGTGTACACATTTGATTTCGCCATGTCTCTGTGTGGGTTGTTTTCTTAACAGTGCAGATGGTCCTTTTAAAACAAAACATTGTTTGCAGTATGGTTTTTGGTAGAATTACACAAAATACGAAATATAGCAGTGTGTACCATATTTTATGTGAGAATTCTTCAGCATAAACCTTATTGAACATTAACTATAAGTTTCCCTGAAGGGGACTAGTTTTCTGTCTTTATAATTTGAAACTAAAATGTGCTGTGAGGTTTGGGAGCAGGCATTGGAGGGAATTATAGTGACGATTTAATTTTTTCTGAAGCATCTAGTTACTGTTTTAGGAGTGACAACTTCATATAACCTTTGACCTGACGTAATTATGAATATCATTTTCATTGTCCTGATGAAAATAAAAAAGCCCTATCTTCTGAGGGCAAGCATATTATTTATTGTTCAGACCTATCTAGTTTAACTGGCATTCATTTATTCCTTTCACTTATTTGGTATCAAAGAAGAAAACTAGATTAAGGTAGAAGAAAATTGTGCCATTTGCTAATTAACATTAGACAAAAAATCTGCATATGTATTTTGTTAGTTTACCAGTGTAAACCTTTATTTATAAAACATTAATTGGCTGAGAAAAGTTTCACTTTAGGCTGTTAGAATTAAAATATAGCTGACTTGAAAAGATGTTACTCTGGATTGTATCAGCTCCTGTCAGTTAAATGTTGAGGTCTCGCTTTATCCATATAACATTACTTCTTAAAATGGACAGTTTAAAAATCCTCTTGTGACTAAATTCATTGAATTTTTGGATATTGCTAGAGATTAAATGTGAAAAAGCTTGTTAGCAATAGTTCCCTATTTTCTGTGGGGACATATCTTCATATGTCAACTATGTATTAATAGTTAAAAAGTCAATCACTTATCCACGTATGTATTACAGGGTTATGTTGTCATTTAGAATAGACTGAACAAATTTGGTAATATTGCAACTATTTTTTTTATTTGGCTCCAGCACAGCAGTTGTGGAGTTATTGCTAATAAGTTTATTGTGGTGTTAATAAGTATTTTAGAATTTTGTTCCTCTAAATTTGTGTCCTAAGTTAAAATAGAGCAACACGGTAAATTTTGAGGATCACAAAGGGAAGTAGCATTTAATAGAAGAATAGATAGAATTTTCTAAATGTATCTGAACCAGTTTCTACTAATGTACCCTAAACTTTATTATATTCAGTGCCATACTAATCTCTTAAAACAGTATTTCTTTTTCACCCTTACCCTCTTTTGGTAAATGAAGGGCAATTGAGAACCATCTTCCCTGTAATCCTACATAATTGAAATTATATTAAAAGTTTCTTTCTCCAAGCAGCCTTTTTTTGGTAAATATAAAGTCGTGTGACCTTTTTAATAATCATCTGTGTGCCCAGGTGAGTCCCAGCTAATACTTTAATTCTAATAGAAGTAAGATGTAAGATGAATGTAACCAAGCCTCATGCTCATTTACAGGCCAATCTCCCAAAAGGTGAGTACAATTCAAGCAACTTTGAGCTTAACTTAAAATACCCCAGTGTTTACATCTGATGAAAACTCTAGATTTTCCTCTTGATTTGGGGCCAGTGTTACTGCCACAAAACTCTCAGTGCAGAATGTGATCACCTAATCACACCTTTGGCCAGGGCCAGATGTGGGAGTTAGGATTACTCAATTCCAGCTCATTCAAAAGTTTTCTTGCAATAAGGAAACCCCAGTACATATCCAATGGTTTATATGGCTACAGGAGAAGTGTAAATGGACTTGAGATACACCATATTAAATGCTAAAGATGTATTTGTATGTAAGCATCTGGCAATACAATCATTTTGTCATTTGCGTTAGCAGCCCCTATATATCTTCTCTGAATGGAGGGGTAGAAAAGTAGAAGAGCTAAACAATATGTCTTCTTCCAATGGTAGTTTTACTTTTTTTGACCCCCAGTCAGTATAGACTCCACATTTTATTGCCAGTGAGTACTAAAAATGTAACTTAAGTGCTTTCAGAAGGATTTACCCCAAACTCAAAAGGTTGAATATTTAGCTATTGCTCATTTAGAACATACATTTAAATTTTGTGTTGTTACAGCGCTAAACTTTTAAATATAGGTTCCATGGAGAGTCAACTTAGACAATGAAAGGTAGAACTCCTTATTAAGCTTTGATGCATAAATTTATGTGACTCCTAAAAGTAATTCCCTGTGAGCAAGTTTTCTAAGTTTAAGTAGAAAATGTTCTCTTTCTATCTGCTTTATGAGAGAAATTGCATAGTCAGATTGGCCATTAGAATTATGGATAGGACCATGAGTTTATCCATCTAATTTCTGATTGAAATAGAGGCTGTCCTTTTAAATGACCATATAGGTATTTTATAACCTTGTGTAAGTCAATGTCTTTTCACAAATACGCATTGCCCTTCATCTTGTGTGTGATTTTACTAGGTCATGATTCACAAGCTGGTAGCTCATGTTCCTGAGAATAATGTTAGTCAATCAGATTACAGATTTCGTTCTCCATAAAAGTTTTGCATGTTGTGAAGGGCATCTGAGTCAGTAGTCTTTGGAGTATGAGAGAGCAAGAAAGAAAGAGAGTGGGTGTATGTGTGTGTGTAAATTGGGGGGGGGGGGGCAACTGATGCTTTGATTTTAATAAAAATTATCTTTCATGGATTTTTACTGTGAATGATTTGCCACGAGGAATTTTTAATAGAAAAATTACAGTATGTTATTCAGTATGACTTTCCCTTTATCTTTCTGTACTCTCCTATTAGCCACTAGTCCGTAAATAAGAAAACTTCTTTGTGATTATAAAGTGTATTTTGTAAGCCTTAAAAGATGAGCAAAAAATTGATTTGATGAATAGCTAGAGGGTGATTAATATTTTGAATTGTTAATTCTCTCTTAACCTAACCCTCTGAAAATAGAAGAACCAAAGATGACATGAAGAGGATTTTGACATGTCTGAAACATGTTGGTGGATGGAGGAAAAAAAGAAAAATTGGTAACTCTTGCAAGTTACTCTGAAATTTTACCTTTATTTACTTTAATTCTCAAGTTTGGAAAGTAAATTCTCAGAAATTATAACTGTGTTTAAATGTCAGTATTGGATGTCTGATCTTACCTTGATGGAGATGTGCACAACCTTCCGTTGTATTCTCAGATAACTATTTTAATAGAATAAGTCCTAATTTGACTCCTAAAAAATGTTTTTCCTTAGCAATTATAAGTTAAACATGTAGCAAAATTCTACATTGCCCACATTTGCAAATGTGGTGTGGAAGAGTTATTTTAACTTGCTCTGTCATGTGTCAGGGTGCTTGTTCTTTGGCCTTTTAGCCCCAAATCAAATGAGCTAGAAAATCACTCAGAAATGTTTACATATGACTACAACTTAACTGTCTTTGTTTTAGGGGAAGGGGATAGGATCCACTAAGGTTAAGCACTTCTTATCCTTGGAATAGCTATGTGCTGATTTGAGAAGTGGAAATTCCCCCGAGATTATCAGAGCATCAAGGCAGGAACAACAAGCTCTATGTGGGTCCCTGGAACCATGCTTTGATGATGCTAATTCTCATTTGAATGTTTTAGGGATTTATGAATGAAGGATATATAAACGTTTAAAAAGCCCCAACATACAAAAAATGCAAAATAAAAGTTCTAGCATTCATGTTACCAAAAGATTTTTTGCTATCATAAGCTGTATTTATACTTTAAAGACACCTGTGGAAATCATCTCCCTTGTATATATAAAGTGGTTAAATTCATACATTTAACCTCTATCCATCCTATTGCAGAAAGCAAAACAGAGATTCCTGTTAAATTATTTTTTTAATAAACTCTTGTCTTTTGGTGGAATGTGAAACCAATCCAGAAAAGTTTTTACTGGTAAGTGAATTAGAATTTATTGACTTTTATTTGTACTACTAATACTTATAAGGGCTTATTAAGGAGTTCACAAATTTATGTTCAATTAAAATAATGTTTCAGATAGCTTTGTGGTGGCATCATTAGGATTGTCTGCAAATAGTGATTCAGTAATTCTTTTTGAAGAAATTATACTCGTTTCCTTTCCATCATTTGTATATAAAAAAGGGTATGGATTTTTGTGTGTTGATTTTGTAACCTGCTGTTTTGCTACATGCATCTATTTCTAACTTCCCATCATGGGAGATTTAATTTTGCTGTTTCAATTCCATGCTTGTGATGTTTGTTCAAATCAACCATTTCTTTCTGGCTTAGTTTTGGTTAACTGTTGATCTAGTTTATCCATTTAAAGTTACTGTATTTATTGGCATATTGTTCATAGTTGTTCATTGTAATCTCTTATTTCTTTGTATTTCTGTACTACCTGTTGTAATTTCTCCTCTTTTCATTTCTCATTCAACTTATATTTTCTCCTTTTCTTTGTTAGCCTGCCTAGAAGTTTGTCTATTTTCTCAAAGAAACAACTCTGTTTCTGTGTGTGTGTGTGTGTGTGTGTGTAGTCTTCTCATTAATTTCTGCTCACTTTGGGTCTTGTTTCTTTTCCAAATTGCTGTAATTGCAGTAGTGAGTTATTTGAGGGTTTATCTTCCCTATTAAGCCTGTTTTGCTGCATCCTATACATTCTTGGAACTTGTATCCTCATTTTTTTTCATCTCATGGTGCTCTTTGATTCTGTTTTTATGTCCTTAATATCTAATAACTATTAGCAACATTTTGGTTAGTTCCCGTATATCCATAGTTTTGATTTCTGGCATTATGTTGAGAGAGTACTTGACATAATTTTAATCTTTGAGCCTTTGAATCCATTTGACAATTGACTTATGTCCCCACATAAGTCTTTTTCTTGAAAATGTTCCATGTGCACTTGAAAACTATATGCAAGTGTTTTTTGGTGTATGCAGGTGTTCGATAGATATGTTAAACCTATTTGGTCTAGTTTCTCATTTATTCTGTCTTGTTCCATCCATAATTGCAAGTCGGATGTTAAAATTCCCTAGTATTCACCAAAATTTTCAAAGAAAATAAAACATTATAATTCATTTTTTTTAATTTTATTTTTTATTAGATTTAATTTGACATGATTTGTATTTCCCAGCCTACCACCATTTCACAGGTGTGCCATCACCAGTCCCTTCTGCCCTTGTCCCTCATCTTTACCCTCCCCTCCTCCCCTCCCCTCCCATAGTCCCTTTGGTTTATCTTTGACCTTTTGGTCTTGTTGAGGTTTTCTTTGTTGTTGTTCTTTGTTTGTAATTGCCCATTTCCTTGAACTTACTCTTCTTTTTTTTGGGTAGTTGTTGCTCTTTCACATTCCTCCCAAAAGTGAAGCCATCCAATAGTTTTCTCTTGCCTTCTGACTTGTTTCACTGAGTATAATTCCTTCTAGCTCCATCCATTAAAACATTATAATTCTGTTTTTTAAAAAAATGCCCTGGTATTACTATAGTTACAAATTTCTCTCTTTAATCCGGTCATTGTATGTATTTTGGTGTTCCAGCATTTGGTGCTTACATTTGGGTATATTAGTCCTTCTTATTCTGTTAGGCTGTTAATTGTAATATATTGTCTGTGTCTTACTACCTTTTTTAATTGAAAGTGTATTTTATCTTATAAGAGTTTTGTTTACATTTCTTTTTTCTCAATGTTGTGTTCTGTGTTCTCCAACATCAGGTTTTCATGCTCATAAAATCTCTCCATTTCTTGCATTTGTATGCTATTGAGGCCCTCAGATATAATATTATGTTTTTTAGATCCATTATTTCTAAGTGCTTCAGATTTTTGTGGTTTTTATTCTGTCACTGTTTTATATCATCCACTGTTTTTTAGTTTGAGGAACATTTACTGTTACATTGAACTCCAGCCATATTCCACAGTTCTCCTGGATTTAGACTTCTTACAGAGCTTGTTTTTGGCACTAGCATTTATTTATGGTATGTTCTTCTGTCTCATCATGTTTTGTATTTATGGCTCATAGTAGGCATAGACTCTGACTGCTGCCTTTGTATTTGTTGAAGTGATCTGAGAAATAGTATTGATGAGGAATAATAGATAAAAAGAAATTGGGTATTCAAGGATCATCCTCTGGTGAACATAAGGCATTCAAGCTTCCCTGTGTGCTCTAAGTATGAGAGTTGTTGGGAGAGGGGAACACCCACAGTGGTCCCTTCTAGGGCCAGTGGCTTGGTCTGAATTGTCTCTTGTGGTCACTTGTTAATTTCCACCTCCAGGTGTGGAAGGCAGGAAATTTTGGAGGCTAAAGAATATGGAACAGGTTTGAGCACTACATGCAGTGTTGGGTACATATTGTATTTGATGGGTCACAAGCTGGAAGCTGTGCTTGCTTTCAATACAGAACCTTATACTGGGGTGTTGGCTCCTGTTACTAATAGGTCCTTGAAATGTGGTTAATGACAGTGCTCATTTTATTTAATCTTGGGTTTTGGGGGTGGGAGGGATACAAGGGATGGGTAGGGAGAAGATGATCTAAATGTCTTAACTTTGGTCTTCAGGTTGTAGCTTCCTCTTTGAGGTTTTAGGGCTCCAGCTTTTCTGTATGGGGAGCCTCCAGCCAGTAAATTATAGCCCTGCAATCTTGGGTTTTAATTACAGATTGCCACTTTCAATTACAATTGGTGGGTTCTTTAGCCCTACATTTGTAATTAATACATCTTTGTGTCAAAAATACTTTGGCCTAAAGTTTAGTAATTCTAGCACCCTTACATCATCATTTACACAGCTAAAAATGATTATAGACAATTTAACTCTTCATATATTGTGGACATTTTCTATTCCCAAGTGTCCAGAAAACTGCTAACTGAAGTGGAAGACAGAAGTTTTTACAGGTAAGGAACAAGAAAGAGTGAGTCAGCTTGACATTTGGAGGTTGACTAGAGATATTGTTTCTAGTCATGTAGAACATTACTGGGACACAAAAGTTTCATTTTGCTGATGTGACATCTGGTACAGTTCCATTTCAGGTCTAGAAATCATTTCAATAGTACCTCTCTCTGATCATCCTTTTGACCATTCAAGAGGTTTGGTATGAGGCTCAAAAACACTGTTCCTTACTGTATGTTAGGCTCCTAGTCTTAAAATTGGCTATGGTTTTTGTGTTCTCCTTTCTCCAACAGCTGGTCAGTGGCTGCCCACGTGCATTTCAGACTTAATTAGCAACAGAATAATGCCACAGCTTGGTGAGTATTGCTAATTAAAGGTTCCCATGTCCCAACCAACTACTAAGAAAAAAAATGGAGAAATAATTCTTTAAGTCAATGACCTGCTTATGTATTTTGTCAAACCAATGTTTTTACTTCTTCAGGGGTATTTAGTCTGCAAACCTGTTCTAGAGAAACTGAAATATTGGAAATCTGGGAGGAAAAAAATTATAGGATCACTCATCAGTGATTGCAGCAAACCCAGCAAAGGTTAGATGACTTTTCTTTGTAAGAGTGTATGATAAGTAGCATTTTTCTCCACCAGGACAAGGCCCAAAGGGGGACAAAAGAATCAGAAGACCTTAAGGTATGAAAATTAGGAAAAGGATACTCAGCATGGAGAGGAATGGAGGACATCTTTCCTGCCCTGATGGCTACGGAGAAAGCAGTGCACCTTAGAGGGTGCTATTGCTCTCCCTGATTTGATTTTGAGGTCTGTAGTTATTGTGTTGTCACAGTCAACAAAAGAAGAGTCTTCAGTTAGGAGTTATGCTCCCCTAGTTTACACATTGACCTTTGACAGCAGTGTCAGTAGCCGACTATGTGGCAGGATGCTTACCATGACACTTTGAAGTACAATGAAAGATCTGATTAGTTCATTATAATGGATAACAGCTGGAATTAAGTTTTTCAGAAACTGGCTTGTGGTGGTTTAGTAACTTTAACGTCGTAAATGAATATAAATCTTGAGATATTCCAGGATCAAAAGATTTAATTTAGAATGAACGTGTCAAAAAGATCTATTTAACCAAAGTGACTTCAAATATAGAAAGTTCAATAGTTGCTTTAAAAAGCAAATAAAAACCTTGAAAGTTTATTAAGAACAGGTCAGTAAGCTAAGGAAACATTCTCTCTTAACAGAGAAAATCTAATTACAGTCCTGCACATGTGTACTTCTATAACTTACAGTCCACTCCAATCTTGACAAAAGGAATTATACAGCTTTTTAGTATCTACTCAGGTTTGAACTACATTTTTTCCTTCTCATTCAGAAACAGTTGACTTTAGAACAAAATTGATTTTTCACTTAAAAACATTTTCCTTGTACAGAAATTTCCCCTTAATCCTTCAACTCAGTTCCTCGTAAAAACATAGTAAACAATTGTGACCATGTTATAGTAGCTTTCTGTAGGTTATTATATAAACTTGCCCTTTAAATTCAAAGTGAGGATTCAAACCCACTAAGAAGTCCAGTAAACCCAGGTTTGAAGGGGCTTGAAAGCAGTGTGGGATTTGGTATTTTTCTTGCTAATGAATGCACTGGAGAGAAAGGCTGGATACTCATTATTAAGTCTTTTTTTTAATCTGAAAAGTTCTAACTTGACCTTGAGACAGCAGATGGTTTATGAACAAAGTTTTTATCTGCTTAAGGGACAAAAATATTCTTAAACAGTATTTAATTTGTTATTAAAAGCTAACCACAGTTTTAAGTAACCTCAACCTGCTATATCAGGTAAAAGTACCCAGAAAATGTGCCAATGTTTTGTCCCTTCTTACATTTTTTTTATCAATATTGTATCCTGTCTAACATTAGGATTTTAAAGAGATGTGTCAGATCATATTTACCTTTCTAACAGGATCTGAACCTCTTACTGGCCTTCTGAGGCCATTGGGTCTCCATGGAAACATTTTAGTAGGAGGTTTTTAAAATTAAATATTTTGCACCCTTAAAGTGATTTTACCCACTGTACCTGTGATATAGTTCAGAATCCAGTTTAAACAGTTTTATTCAATTTCAGGCAAGAAAAAGATTTCTAAAGAAACAAAGATGAAAGACTCAAGTAAACCCAAACCCTGTCAGGAATGAAGTATCTTCAAATGGGAATCTTGCAGTGGTTTGCAATTTGATGTAGTTAGGACAGCAGGCTCAGTCACTTGGTACTTTTTGAACCTGACAAAAGTTCTCCATCTCCCACTTCAGAGAGAGAGTTATTCTTCGATTGATTCAAGTCAAAAAGATTGGGCAACAAACTGGAAACATGAGCTTGGAACATCATAGCCAGGTATTAGGAAAATTTAGGATCCAGTCTAGTTCACAGGTTAAAGAAACTCTGATTATAAGAGGGCAGAATCTGATGTCCAAAAAAGCTATTACTGAAACATTTCTCCACCTTCATTCCAATTCCAAAAGTAGTGTATCTTGTTTGCAAATTAACAAGTTTTTTTTGGTTTTGCATGAGCACAATAAGAACAAAATAAAACCATACTTGTTTTGCTGGAACTTTTCATAAGGAATCTTCACGGCCCCAAATCAAGACCACGCCAAGGTTTCACCATTAGACTCTGACTGCCATACCTGTGTTTCTGGGTAAGTTCTTCTCATTGTGAAGTTCCAAAATGTCCTGGGGTTTCTGGATCTGCGATGACCTTTTACTGGAATCCAAAAGCAGTCTGGATTGTAATATCCTGGTCAAATCTTTGACAGTTGTGCTCACAAATTTTATTTACTATTGCTGCATATCAAAGCACAGCAAAAGTTTTCTGGGAAAAAAGGTAACATAATATTTGAGTCCTTTCCTGTGAATTTCTTTGAAATTGGCAAGAGATTAGCTGTAGTTAAAATTTGATTAAAGTAATTGCCAAGAATGTTTACCATTTTTCCAAAATACAGTATTTTAGAATAAGTAGAACTGAACAATATTGCACCAAACATTAAACTTTAATATATGCACACCAATACAACAAAGGTTGAACATTTTATACATATAATTAACATTGTTAGTGGTTCAGACTGAGGGGCATCCTGGGACCCACCCCCCAAATCTTGCATGCTTTAAATAGGTTCCAGAAAGACAAAAGATAATCTTAGTGTTTAAGACCTTCAATAGAACTTTAATCGCATTAGCATGCAGTAGAAAGGATAATAGTTTTGCAATGAAACACCCAAAGTTAGCTGTCCCTTGTAGGCAAATGAGACCCAAAAGCTTGCCACTAAGCCTACAGCACCTGGTGGGGAGCCATAGGAAAGGGCAGAAGAGGAAGGAAAGGAACAAAATCAAAGTGCAAGTCAAAATAAAGGCTGCCATTTTTAGCTACCCCACCGTTCTCTCACCAATGTCTTTCAAATGTTTCCAAGTCCCTGATACAAGTCTAAGACTGAGACATGAGCATGGCTTACTCTCTTGTGCCTCTGCCAAGTGTCTTCAAGTCTCCTCTCACCAGTTCTTAGCTTCTCAATGCTCTGCTCCACCCTTCATTAGGTGCGGCAGGGAACTACCCTTTGTAGATTAACTGTTAACATTCAACAATGCTTCCCATGGAATGTCAGTAACCTAAATTGGCCCGATTTAATATTTTTAGAGAATTTTATGAGGTGTCTTAAGACACCTAAGATCTCCCATTTTTTAATTGATCAGACATCTTAGAATTTATTTCCAGGGAAGTTTGTCACAGACTTAAAACATTGTATAAAACAAACAATACTTAGAACAAAATATCTCTGACTAGGCTCAACTATGCTGACAGGACTAGATTTCTTCCTAGCTACTCAAGCCTAGTGGTAGAAGAGTACCAGGTCTTCAGGCTACTTAAACAATATTGTTATTAAAAGCTAATCACAGTTTAAGAACATTTTGCCCCTCAAGTAATTGAAATTAGTTTTGTTTTATATAAGTACACTGTTGGTTTTAAAATAACCTTTATAACATTTGACCACTTAAACTTTTTTCCCTCAAACCTTCTATAACTTTTGCTTCTCTATTTCTTACATCACTTTCACACAAATCTTTCTTAGACTCAGTCAAAGCATGTCCCTGTTTTTAGTTATTCCCATTAGCTTTAATTGCTTACCAACCTTAATTTGTTACATATTTATAGTTTATAAAATACATGCTTCAGTTTTTCTAGGTGTTATATTTTACTCAGACATTTTTTTTTCTAAGTTTCCCTGCATTAATCAGGAGCTGAAAATAATTCCATTTGGAATGATTTAGGCTTTCTGTGAATTCCCATTAAATTTAGTAAAACCTTAGAGTTTCCATGAGAGATTTGGGAAATAGACACATTTACAGTTTTATCTCCAGGATGGAGTCCCTGGTCTAATCATTATACTTGGTAAGGTCATTATCCATGAAGTAACCCATTATTTAACCTGTTAGGTGTTCTAAATCTATTCCAACTTAAACTTCACCTGGGAGACCTTTTGAATTCCAAGATTTCCTGTTAATTCAGTGCACCTTCTTAAAAAGGCAAAGTCTAAAAATGGCAATTCCTAATACCCAGTCCTCAAGACTGAAAAAAATAAAATGTATGGGGGTAAATGGCAAGACCTGGGACTCAGATTTCCTTTTTAGAAAGCATTTTTTTTTTTTTTTAAAGATTGATTTGTTCATGCATTCAAGAGCTGGGGTACTGTCCAGAATCATGGGTGGGGGGAGTCACCAGGGACAGAACAGGCAGCTCAATTAAAAGACACTGCTGAGGGGAGCAGCACAAGAGGTCTACTGTGCCACTAGGGAGGCCCCAGGACTCAGATTTCCTACTTAATAGCTTAGATCAGTATCTTAAGGCTGGAGTCCATTATGTAATCTCAAACTAGAAATCTTCAGCATACAATACATAACACAAAGCATGACACACAAGAGGACGCTGAAAGAGAAGGCCAGAAGAATGAAGCCATCTCTCACTTCTCAAAGTTTTAGGAAAGAGAAGCCCCCTTTCCATTTTTTGACTTTCCATGTAGGAACATTCATTTGGACCAGTTAGTAAAGATCTGAGAAGCCAGCAGAAGCAAGATTTGACCTTCTGTTCTTAGTCAAGGCCTCTAGTCTCAAATATCCAAGCTGTCTTTGCAGTTTATTAGTTTTGAGACCATCTTGGTCATTTCGTCTACTTTATTTTCCTTGAGCTGACTACTTCTAGTTGCTTGTGCAAATATTAGATTCAGTCCTACTATTTAGTGAACCACTTAATAGGAATAGCAAAATTGCAGATTGAGCTGCATAATTTACTCCTTTAAAACCTGAGTGTTAGTCCAGAATTCCATAAGTAGAAACAATAATTAAATACTCTCAAGGACCATTGGGTCTGAGATCTAGGAAGGACTTACCCTCACTGCTGTCCTGCTCCTTCTGTGCCCCTTTGTGCTCGCCCAACTGTTAAATGAAAGTCTTGATGATAATTATATTAGATGGAGGATTTAAACATGGGTAGCAGTTCAACAGATTTACTGAGATAACTGTTTCAACAAATGTGAGTCATTGACATTAAAAATGTAGGTATCCCACTTTTCATGCTAATGAATACCCTGCAGAAAGGCAAAGACTGGGTACTCATTGTGAAATCTTTATCTGAAAAGACATAAGGCCTGTAATGTGTCTCTAAAAGGTTTCACAGTATGTTTATATTACTAAATCTTTCAATGAAGCAATTTTAAAATTTTGAAGTCTTTTGGAGGTTTCTCCATATGAATTAAAATGGGTACCCCATTCTGGTTGGTTTGGAAACCCTCTCAGACATCTTAAATGGCCAATCTTGTCCAATTGGAACATTCCCCATGATGGACATCCTAATTCAAGCTTGTCTTTGTATCATTTTTTTTACTTTTTGTAGACATAAACAAGTGCACTGGAAGGTAGAACAGTCATTTAAAAATTCCATTTCTTTAGCAGTGTCTTGGGTCTCCTAGAGCTAAATGCCTCAGAGGGATGTGCTCCCGGGTTGGGGGCTTTATGATATTTTAGTGAACCTCATTGTACAGAACTTTTGTTGAGGTTAAGCTAACGCATTCGGTGATCAATTATCACAGCAGAGGTGTCTTGGACTTACATGGCAAGTGCTCTACCATCTTTTGAACTGCCTGACTTGTACTCACCTATTTTACAGCTTCGGCTCATTAGCCAATCTGTTATTCATTCCTTTCATGAAAAGCTTTATTGTGGCAGATGCCCTAATGATTCTTACCCAGCTTGTATCTACTTACATTCAGTTGTGCCATAGGTTAAAAGGGTCCAAGTTTTTTATGTGGCTTTATAAATCCCCTCGTCGTCACCACCCATTGGGAACTACCAGTATTACGGTCCTGTAACCTTTGTAAATAAAGTTGGTTTGGAGCAAAGCTCAAATGAGGATGACTTACCCATGGCCCTTCAGTCAAACAAGAGGAACAGTGAACTCAAAAGGTTCAGCAGGTGCCTCACCTGTGCATCTTGTCCTGCAGGCTATTAAAAGTGAGCTGCACATCATCCCTAGGCTTTATTTAACACTTCATGAACTGGGCAATCTTTTCCTAATGGTCCAGAGAAATGCAAAATGGGGCTAAAGGTAAAAGCTTTAGGATTAGGAACAAGGTGGTTAGTTCTCAGAGGTAGCTTGGAGATTGGCTACATTGGTCAAGCAGTGTAGTGACTGGAATATGAGGTGTCTATAATACACCTAAATATCAGTAAAAGACTAAATATAAATGTTCTCACATGCAGGCATACCGCATACCTAAAGTCTTTACATCTATGTAACTGCACTTGGCTTTTTTTATAAATCACATGGGAATCAATTTTTTTCCCCATAAAATAAGAAAACTGTCCCCAAAAAGTTACTAAAAAGCCAGGAAAACACCAAGCATATTACTTTGAGTTTAAGTCACTATTTAAGTGAAAATGAACTTAATGACTATTTGCTTTGAAAGACAGAGTTAGTTACACTTGCTCAGTTCTATAAAATTTGAATCTAGCTTTTGCTACTAACCTCATGGGAAACTATAAAGTCTATGTTTTGTCTGAGATTTATTACTGATATAAAGGCTAACAGGTTTAATGTCAAGGAAGGAAAGTCTTCCACAGACAGACCTTTCCAATCTTAATGTGTATTTTGTGCAAGTTCTTTACCTATTGTCTCCCAGAAAAAGTCAATATACAATTAACCCACCTTATTCGTATGTCTTACATAATCAGTTTCTTAAAATACTGGTAGCATACAGAAATAAAAGCAGGTTTTTAAAAATGTCCCATAGTTCTCTGGTGGACACGTTTTCCAGGTCTTCATTTAATTTGCTAGAAGAAAGAAGAGATTAATAGGTCTTAATTTAAAAGAAAGTCTTCAATAATTCATACTATTTTTAAAAGTCTTCTGCACTCATTCTAGTGCTGAATGGCACTAGAAACCGGTTCTTAATAAACAGGTCTGAAATTCAGATGCTGCCATTTACCTTTAGGTATCTGAAAATTTCCTAAATGTTATAAATCATTTAGGAAAATTCTCATTTTAAATAACACCTTTCAAGATCATTAAAAAAAATTGTTAACTCTGGCTAGAGTTCATTTAAGTAATTCTGTTTTGTTTTTAAAACATTTATGCATACAAGAGAATTGGGGTATAGGCCATAGGTGGGGGGTAGTGAGAGGATTCAAAAGAGACAGTGGGGAACAGAACAGAAAGATCTACTGAAATACAGCAGGAAAGAGAGGAGAGGTCTGCTGTGCCATGTGGGTACCCTCCCTGGCTGGGGATCGAGCTCGCAATGCTGTGGTGTGGATGCTTCACAGTGTGGCGCTCAACCTGCTGTGCCACCAAGGAGGCCCTCATTTAAGTAATTCTGTAGTGGAATTAATACTATTAAAGCTATTGACCAAATAATCAGGATTCTGTCTTTGTTGGAAGGAAATTAAAGTTTTGAGGCATGTTCTAAATATTTCTCTAGAAGCTCTTTTGTGTTCATCACTAGGTCATTTCTTAATGGCAAGTGTTCACAGCACTGCAAGGTAATAATAAACACCTTTTAAGATTTGCCCAAACAAATGCTGTGTGCTCATACAATTTTATTAATCTACATGTTGAAGGAGATATTAAAATGTTTATAAGCAGGAATTTCACCAGAAGAGGGAATGGTCCATTATAAGTTTTTAGACTTCCTTTTGTGTAATGATAATCTTATCATTTATGATTTAAAGGAATCAAGAATCATTCAGATGCTGGCTTTGAGCATTCACTAAACAGGTCACCTTTCCAAGTAAAGAACCTAAAACAAAGCCCTACATTTAATCTGATTACATATTGCATTACCTCAAGGATAAACAAACTAAGACAGCAAAAATTGAGACTAGTATAAGCATTTTGTGTTTTTCCTTTACCTAACTGCTTTCCTTCTATCTGCTCAGAGACAACGCACCTGTGCAAATACTTAAGTTTGTATGTGGTTAACAAGTCACGTTCAGCCATAGAAGTGACCCCAGCTTCATCACAGGCGGCAGCTGTGCGCTACATACCTAGCCCACCTGTGCTCCCTTCTCTGTGTGGGTTCATGTGCAGGCTCCCACTCATTCCAGCTGGAAGCTTTGTTCTCAGGCAGAAAAACATCAGAAGCACTACCTATCTCCTGCATCCCACAGTAACTAATGAGAATAGGGATAAAGTTGTAAAAGAACAGGCTTCTCCTGACAGTATCCCTTTATGTGCTTTGTTTATATTTTCAGGTAGCAATTGACCCTGTAGCTTTTGACCCTGCTCCTTAGTGGGAAGGGAAGCTGAGCCTGTGATGGAGACTGGGGTCCTGAGGACAACCACAAGTAGCAATCTCACCCCCTCCAGCTCAGCAGCAATGAGTCTAGATAGAAGCCTCCACAACTATTGTTCACCTGCTAAGCCTACAACTTAAGTTCTACTCAAAAGTTTCAGATAGGAAAAGTAGATGCCCAGTTTTGCTACTAGAACCCACTAAACAGCATCTATCTAACAGAAGGAGTTCCATGCCATGGACTTTTGTTTAGTGGGTGTGACTGAAGGTGTTACTGAGAGTCCCTCATCACCTACCTGCAGGGCCCGTCCTTTGGTCTCTATGGGGAGAGTAAATGCAGAAATGGCGCAGACAACACAGACTGATGCGAAAAGACACAGGGCGCCCAGGAGGGATGCACTCATCAGAACCTGCAGGGCACAAGGAATGGCTTGTTTATTGTGCCCCAGTCACTTCTAAACTGCCTTTACGTCAGAGGGGAAATAAGGGATTTCGCCTCAGCAAGACTTAAGTGAAGGGCTCTGCAGTCATTCTGTAAGTTGTGTGTTCCTGACACCTTAGTGTTTGCTTAGGCCAAGCCACTGCAGGCATTTTTGTGGTTCCTCCATGAGTAAGGACTCAGCAGTAACACACTGGCAAAGACCTCTCAGCATCCACCCATCAGACCTCTCCAGAGAAAACCAGACTCCAGTGAGGTAAAGCATCTACCTATTTTCCCACCCCTCCCATTACTCGTTCAGCTTGCTTAACTTCTAACCCACACATTTCCTGCAGAGTGTCCTCTGCCAACCATTCACTTCCCCTGTTCAGTTCTCACAGGATGAACAAGGAGGACAATTTTTGAAAGAAATGTAATCTCAGGGTCTCTGTTCATAATACTTTGTGTGACAACCAAAACTGCCAGGCATCCATTTCTCCACAGTAAGAATGTCCACATATATGTACACACGGAGAGCTCTAGAGCTGCCTCTATCCTTTGGCCTGGGTCTTGCCCTGATACGATACTTGCCCTGATTCAGACACTCAATCACACAGGTCAGTCTCCCCAGGACATCAAGCACTTGGTAGTTGTCAGCAACCTCCAAAGATGGCTAATTAAAGTGGTTTCGTAACAGCAAGACTAGAGTCACAGAATATTGCAATTTGGAGAGAGCTATGAACTCGGGTGAACCACCCTCTTCCCTTCACAGAGGAGCTCAGTGTAAAGGCTGAGGGACTGACTACCTGTCCAAAGTCACGAACAGGTCCCTAACACAGCATAGAGCTGTTGCCACCGCTGAGGTTCCGCTGTAAGATGCAGCCCGAGAGCCATCCAGAACCATAACTGATTCCACTCATGGTACTACCCTCATTAATTGTTCTGAATTTATCTAGCAAGAAAATGGTGCTTTTTTCTGGTTTTATCTACAAAATCAGAATTAGTTATAACTCTCCCCAAACAGGAGTGTATCAGTATATGCAGATGCCTGGGAAACCAAGTTCAGAAAATGAAAAAGGAGTGGAAACCGAGAGAGACCTGGCAGTTAAACCATGTTGAGATACACTCTACCCAGCCAACTGTCTAGACGTGGCCACCTCTGTTACTGGCTACCAGAATGCTTGTCATCACCAACAGGAGTTCTAAACCATCTTTTCACATCCTTTGCCCAGATTCAAAGTCCTGGTTAGTGTGGGACTCTGATGGGGGGCAATGTAGGTCACGTCCCTGTACCACCAGCTAGGGTTTCAGAGCAACTGTTTCTTCCTGCTGACTTCTCTAAGGGACACTGGGTTCTGCTGATGGCAGAACTCTGACAACCCAGTGAGTGTTACTGGATAGTCTTCCTGCAAAGTCAATTTTTACTGTTTGCAAAGAAATCTTGAGTAAAACTATATTTTATAATCCTCTAGAGGTGGGGTTTAATATGCAGATTTTCAGGGGCACCACTCCAGACTCATTCTATGAAATAGAAACATCTGTTACTGCCAAAAATCACCCCTACATGGATATTACATACTAAAGTACATCTCAAGACAATTCTGAAAGTTTACATGCCAGCAAAAGGAGCTTTAAGAAACATAGAGCAAAATATGAGAGAGGCAGCCACCATCTGGCATCTTAACTTGTACAGTGTCTGGAACATAAAGAGTTAAGTGACTATTTAATTCCACTGTTTCTGTACATGTGTTCAGGGCCCCTTGTTTCTAAAAGCAGGAAAAATACATCATCAGTAAGAAGATGACTAACATAGTACGTTCATACATGGAACCATCTATGCACTGGAGAGGTTGATCTATACTGACATAGCACTAAGTAAAGGCAACTGCAATATGTAGCTATATCAGCTGAAGACTTCAGGATCCCTCACATACAATTCAGTAGAACTACAAAGTCATCAGGGGTGTAGGGCATGCCCATTAACCAACAGGATCTACTTGACATCATAGAGCACTCGACCCAATGAAAGCTGAGTACATATTCTTTGGCCTATAGAATATTCACCAAGATCAGCCGTGTTCTGAGCCATAAAATGAACCTCAGAAGAGTGAATCAGAATGAGGTATGTGACTAAAATGGTATCACGCTGAATGAGGAGAAGGATGGTAAAAATAGGTAGAGGCCTTAAGCGTAAATTGTGAATAATCAGAAAAATCTCCAAATATTTCTAAATCCATAGGTTTGAAGTCTCAAGAAAGCTAAATGTACACTGAATAGAATGAAAATAACCACATTAAATTGGGGGGGGAGGCAGAAAATATAAACAAAACTTAGGAGTAAGCATAAGGAATACATTCAAACTTAAGAACTAAACTAAGGACATGAGAAATGAAGTAATTCTTAGAATAAGTGTTACAAGAAAATAGTTCTCACCAAAACAGCCTAAATTCTAACATTTTCAATCAAAATCTCAGCAGGGAATAAAATTGATTTTGAAGTTAACATAGAAAATGTCTGCAAATGTGGAGCTGGGGCAGAAAAAGGGGCCTTCGCAGGATTAAGTTCTAGTCGTTAGCACTGATAACTGGTGCCAGGATGGAGGTTAGCAAGACAGCCACAAAGTAGATGTGTAGACATTATATAAGAGCTGGTGTTTAATGGCCTGGTAACAACCAATGAGGCATTGATTTGTTGCTTTTTAAAGCTGAATCCTTACCTCAGACTTAAGCATATTGAATAATCAAAGAATTTAATGTTTCAGATCAAATGAAGTTTTCACTAAGATTAAGACCATTAAGCTTCACACAAAACACTAATTTCTTGTGTGAAGATAAATTTACCATATAGAAACTTAAAATTTGATAGTCAAATTTTGATGGTAAAATGAAAAGGCAAACCACAAAAAAAATCTACAGCATGGTAATAAATGACCAATGGCTTATAGAAAAATTATAAGTGACATAATTAAGCAATTTAAAACAAATACAAATGAATAATGAGGTACTCGACCACACTAACAGTGAATAGAGCACAAACTAAGATAGTTTACTGTCTAGCACACCAAAGGAGGTTTTTAAAAAGTTACTATCCCTTCTGGTGATGGAACAAAAACAAGGGTTAGTAGTAACATTGCATCAGGGAATGTATGAATTTTTTTAAACTAGAGAAGACAACTTTGTAAGAGCCATCATATTTAAGTATGTTCACCCTTAGACCTAAAAATTACCTAGTCGAATACAGAATTCTGTTTCTTCCCCTCATATTCCATTGTCGCTCCCACACCTCCGACCTATTTTAGAGGCCCTCCCTAGCTGCCATATATAGGAGACTATCCCCTTCACTATCTCCTCTCCTTTGTTTTTTTTCAGAGCATTAATCATGTTACATTAGTAAAACATCCCTGGGACTTGTACAGTAACGGTATACTGTATACAGCAAAGGTATACTGTGTGTGTTCATGTCCCCTTGTGTTTGTGGAAACAGAAAAACTACTTTCATCAATAGGAAGAAGGCTCTCTAATACGGCACACCCATACAATGGAAATCTGAACTAAAAAGAATGCGATTGACATAAAAAATACTGCTGAGATAGAAAATACTAAATAAAGGCAGCTGCAATATGGAGAGATACACAGAGGTGAATGTGGACAGCCGTACAGGTAGATTTATATACTCCAGTCATAAATAGAGTACTCTCACTGCATTTGATGACTGCTGACAGCCTTTAAGCTTACCTCCCTCTTCCTTCTTCCTTTGCCCCAGCTTCTGGACAAGGTGATAAGCAAGCCTGGATAGCTCTCATTTGGCAATAGCAGGAGGTTGAAATCACACAAACCCCTGCCCTAGTGCAAGAACCCCCACCCAACCACAGTAAAAACTTCAGTCATTCTTTGCTCTTTGAGGTCATTTTGGGTCTGCTTGTGAGACCTGTCCTGCTTTCTGCTCTCAGCTCAACCATAATTATGAATGAAACCTTTCATATGCTCTTGGTGTGTGTGCATCATTAGTCTTGACATCCAATCTAAATTTGGGGGTGGGCAGGGTCTAGTGTCTCTACAGGCAACTATAGTAGAGATATATAGATAGATATCCACATATGTGTGAAAGATATACAGATATTCATGAAAATATATAGGTACATATATACATGCATCTATGTATAATGCATGTAAGAATGTAACATGCACATGCATATATACAAGTAGTGCTGGTATGCACACACAATGCACCACAAAAGACAACAGGTAGAGAAAAGCATCTGGAAAAATGTAACAGATTTTTAAAAACATGTCCTAAGTTTTTTTGACAGTGGAGGATTTCTCTCCTATGTTAAAAGATACAGTGGTTATCTCTGGTGATAGAATTATAGGACGGGGGTTCCTTTTTTTCTGTTTTATAGCAATCATTTTTATATTCATGAAAAATGTAAATGATTATAAACCTAGTTAATAAAAATTTTAAAGTCTGAAATTTTTTTTTAAGTAGTGGAAAAGTTTAAAAAGAAAATAGTGCCAAAGAATACCAACAAAAGCCTAAATGAGTAAATTAGAAAACAGAGTGGGTTTGATAAATTGATCCAAGAACTCAGTTATTTTAGAAATACATAAAAGCAGTTAAACGAGTGGAAAATCAGATATGAAACTAAATATGAAAGCAGAAACACTACAAAAAGGAAAAGAACCATATTCTCCACAGTTCTTTACTAATAAATTTGAATGACATATTTTGTAATAGTGCTTCCTCACATTTTCTCTAGAAAAAGATATAAAATTAAGAGAAACAAGAAGAAATACATGCTGAAACGTGCCAGGATTCACTTGCATAGATCAGTTCTTTCAAATCGCCAAAGAATAGTTCAGGGGAAGAAAAGTTTCAGTGATGAAGAAGATGTGGGATATATATACCACATAATTGAACACTATTCAGTGTTCAAATATGGTAAGTTCATGCCATTTGCAGCAACATGATGTAGCTGGCAGGTATGATGTTAAGCAAAATAAGCCAGGAGAAAAAAATACCAGATGGTGTGATTTAAGTGTGGAATGTAGAAAAAAACATACAAAGGATCAGACAAAGACTTTTAAAAACAACTCTTGAAAGCCAACCAGAGATCTAAGGTATTGGGACAGTTGAGAGTTGTGGGGAGTGGTTGGGGGAAGTATATTGGACTATGGCTGAGGATTGCTGGTGTTTGGTGGAGAGAGCGCTAGGGTGACCACACCAGACGGGAGAAATCCTACACACTGTCAAAAAGAAGACGGGCTTCCCTGGTGGCACAAGGGGTTGAGTTGCAGCACTATGAAGCTATCTACAGCCACTGCAGCACAAGTGTGATCCCTGGCCAGGGAGGTCGCCCATGTGGCACAGCAGACTTAACTCACTCACTGCTCCCCTCTGCAGTGTAGTTCAGTAGATCTGCCTGTTCTGTTCCCATTCTGTCTCTGTTGAATCCTCTCACTCCCTCCCCTGCACTGACCTGCACCCCAGTTCTTATATGCATAAATATATCTTTTTAAAAAATAAGGACATAAAACAATGGTACTCCACTTTTAAAAAAAAAAAGGCTTCTTGAGGGCAGGGTGACTGCTTATTTTTAATGAAATGAGGATGACAAGACTAAGAAAAACTTAAAGTATACATATGAAGGAAAACCAACCACCCTCTCATATATGAATTAATTCAGATTTTATAAATTGCTGATAAAGGTTCGTTTCAAGAGTAAAAAGTGGCTAAGCGAGGTCCTATGGCAGCACCATCCTGGAGGTCTAAAGGCTCTCCTTCCCCACTCATTTATCCCCTACCAACTGTTTTCCATTACATCTCTTGCATGAATAATCCATGACCGCATCTGCTTTTCTAGAGACCCAACCTGATTCATATCTCAGCACAATAGTTGAATGCAAAATAGTTGCATACAAAAAAACAAATGGCCAGTTAGAAAAATCTAAATATTTAGAGTGCCCACTACTTGCCAGCCACTCTAGGAGGAGCTTAGAATATAGATATTAGTAAAATGTGCACATATCCTTGTCCTCGTGGGGTGCTATGATAGTCTGATAACTGATATAAGAATGTTGCAAGGTGCTGTGAGAGCTCATAGCAGGATGACCAGGCTCAGTTCAGGAAAGACTTCTTAAGAGGGAGTGAATCATAGCTGACCTGGAATGGTTGAGGGGGTGGGAGTGAGCCAGGGTTTCCAGTCTGTGGGAATAACAAGTAAGAAAACCCCAGGGGGAAGTACCTGGTGGTTTTAACAAACTACAAGATCCATATTGTTCATACTATTGTAAGCAACAGATAAGAATACATGATGAGGGAGTCACCTGTGGTGCCCTGTAAATCATGTTGAGAATTTTAGTCTTTGTCTATGAAGATAGACTGCTATAGGATTATAAGCATGAGCATTAAGATCTGCATGAAAGCAGTGAGGAAAATGAGTTGGGAGAGAATATGAGCATGAGTAGAGAGCAGTTGGGACACCATTGGCAGTTAAATGAAAAGTGGTAGTTTGAAGCAGAGTGGTGATGGAAAAAGTAAGATGAATGACTTACACTCTATGAGGATGTAGAATCCACATAGTTTGAAGACTGAACATGATGATGAGGAGAGCAATAGAGACAAAGCTCCACCGGGTTGGACAATGATGCCATTCACTATGGAAACCATGGAAGAGCAGTGGGTTTAGGACGTCTAAATTTAAGATGATTGAGAGATTTCAAATAGTAATGTTGAGGAGTTGGTTAAATGCATTAAATGAATCTGGAGCACCAAGGAAAGGACCAGTCCAGAAATAGAAATTGGGGGGTCATAAGCATGTAATTGGCAATTAAAATAAAAAATGGGTGAGATCACAAGTGGAGAGTGAAACAGAATATGAGTTGTGATATTGAGCAATAAGAATGCCCAATAAGTCAAGTAGAGGCAGCTATAACCCAGAGAGAACAAGAAGGATTAGCCAGAGATGTAGGAGGAAGCCACAAGAGTCTGATGTGATGGACACGTGGGCAGGCAGTCATCATGGGCAGGGCAGTCCTGAACTCAAGGGAAAGGTCAAGTGAGATGGGAATCAGAGATGTGGGAGGTAGCAGAACACATCAAGGTTCATTTTAGTGTGAAGTAGGGATACCTGAAGTCAGGAATGGGAACATGGAGGATGGGGACAGTGAAGACCATTTAGGCTGGAAGAAGAGGGGAGATAGCCAAGGGACTGAATTTACAGTTATAAGATATGGAATCTTAAGTATGTTAAAATACTGACTGGAGGGTTCAGCATGGATAGATTGAAATTGCAGGACAGATACAATTATAGTCCTGAAAAAAATCCAGTGAATCAAATGAAAGACCACCTAGATGAGATCGGTGAGCAAGCGATCAGAAAATCAATAGACAAAGAAGTCATAGTCTTTCAAAATACCAATAACTCATTAGAACATAGGGCATAGTGAAAGCAAATCTATTCACAATACAGAAAAGTCAAAATGCCTACAGATAAAGTGAACCATATATGCAGGATCTATAAAAAGAAAATCCCAGCAAGGAATGCAGAAGGGACAGATGGAGAACTAACGTGATTTTTAGGTAGGAAGAGGACACTAAGAAAAACATTCTGTATCAGTTAATTAAAATCTTAATAGGATTTGATCAGGAAAGAGAGGCACAAGGTAACTGATTGTAAAGCCCATCTAAGAGTCCTACTGAGGCAGGGCTTAAAGAGCCAGTTTTGAAAAGGTACTATAAGTCTCATTAGACTAATGAAAAGAGCATGACAGTGACGAAACCAAAAACTATGGATTCCACAGCTTTCTGTCACAAAGAAAAAAGATCAATGGACTAAATAAAATAGTAGGCTAGAAATAGACCAAGTAGCTGTTGGAGTATAAGCAAACAGACGTTTCTAATCCATACGCCAAAAAATGGGTCATTCAATAAATTGTGTTGGGCCAGCCAGGATGACATTTAGGTAATCATAAAGCTGATTCATACTTCAGTGCTCTGCAGGCTGGAAACAGGTGCATCAGGATTTCTGGGTCTGAATGGATGTATTTACCTTGTGAAAACTGGTTGGGTTGTATACTTGTGACTTGGGCATTTTTCATATGTTTATTGTCTTATTTTTATTTATGCATACAAGAAATGGGGTATAGATCAGAGTTTGGTGGGGGGAGAGGATTCCCCAGAGACAGAGTGGGGAGTAGAACAAGCAGATCTACTGAAACACACTGCTGAGGGGAGAAACGGGTGAGACAGGAGAGGTCTGCTGCGCCATGTGGGTCAGCTCCCTGAGCTGGGATTGAACTCATGCTGCAGTGGCTGGTCACAGCTTGATAGCACTGGGACTTTACACCCTGTTACCACCAGGGAGGCCTGTTTAACAGTTTGCACACTTTCTCCCCCACCAAAAAAAAAAGTCCACAGAAGAACAAGAAAGTAAAGAGAAATTTAAGATTAAAGCCATAATCTTTTATATATACATACATATGTAAAAAGCATTATCACAAAGCAATGTCTTAGAAACCAAACTGAAGAAATGTCAAGGGAGAACCTAAATGGCAAGCAAAGAAACCATATACCCAATATAAATACCAAAAGAACATTCAGTTTCCCTCCTAGTCAAAGAAGTACTAATCACAATAAAAAAAAAGCTGTGTCATTTATTGCCAGAGAGATTGGCAAAAATGAAAGGTTCGACAGCTGGTAAATAGGTGAAGCAGCAGACCCCTCACACTGGTACAATCTTCCCAAAGAAAATTTTAGCACAATGTATTGAAAAAGATTTTAACCTGTCAATCCAATTTCTAGAAATTAATCCTAAGGAACTTATGGAATAGAGGGATAAAAATTTATATGCAAGGTTACCAATTACTGTTTACAACAGGAAAACATTAGAAATAGTCTAGATATTTAACAATACAGAAATTTTAAAGTAATTCAGAAGTAACTTTTGGAGTATACACACTTATCTTTTTGGGCATGAGAAATGTTGAATAATATCTTTCTATATTCACTGTGGGTCTCATGTGAGATGATTGTCTATCAAAGTTAGATCTTCCGATTGCATGCATCTTTCAATTTCAGGTCTTGAATTCAACATATTGTATAAAGCAGGCTATAAAAGGCACCTGAAGCTTCTGTTAAAAGAAATGTAAAGGAGCCTGAACTCCTCTCTTGGACACACCAAATCCACAGCTACATAAGGAACAGTTTCTGCCGAAAGAAACCCAAAAGCTCGCTCAGTGACTCCCACACATTGGCAAATGTGAAAAATCCAGCATGCAAACAGGCGAGAGAGGCACAAACGACGTTGCCATAAACCCAACCCTGGACCTGGTGACCCACAATTGAGAGGGAGAGTTCCTCCCTGAGAAGAAGACTTGAACCCCACTTTGGCAGCCTGGCTTTTAAGACCTGAAATTGAAAGACACATGCAACTGAAAGCTCTAACTTGGACAGACAGCAGGACTCGTACTGTGAGACCCACAATGAAGAGAAACAGTGCTTGACTCACAGGCTCACCTAGATACACTCCAGGGCCCAGAGATAGGGAGCCCACTGAAACACACCTAGTCTTTCTGTGAAGGAGGCTTATTTCCTTATTTTGAAACTTTAAAACTTTGAACTGAGGGTCAGGGCTGACTAAAATACTCCAAAGATCTTAGGGTAGGCACTGTTGCCACTCTCCCTGTGGCTTGCTCCAGATAACCAATATTTGCCAGAAAGGAGCTTGTACATACATCTGGTTCCCTGGTTACCATGCAAGGGATTCTCCTTGATCATCTGATTCTGGTGATCATTGAGGCTTGTATTCATGGGTATTATAGGATTGAACAGAGAAATGGTTCTTAATTGTCTAGACACAGAGACAGACATACATACACACAGTGCAGAGATGAAGACTGAAAAAAAACCCCAGACTTTATGTGAAAGAGGGCAATTAGTTTATCTTCATAGCTGTAGCCTGGAGGTAGGCTTCTAATTACACACCCATCCAGAAACCAGAGAGGGTGGCAGATGCCATCTTTGCACTCTCCCGAGGGCCCAACCTGGTCACTGGTTTCTCTGAGGAAGGAGCTTGTGGACACATCTGCTGCCCCAGCTTTCCTGGCTGCCAATCCAAAGGACACATCCCTCGATGCCTGGCAAGCAGTGCTCATGTGCACAGGTTCAACAGGATGGCAGCTTAGCAAATATCTCTGAATGTTTGGGGGAGCAGGACTCAGGGTAGGGGGAACAGATAGAAAACCTATCTCCCAGTCTTCCCAGAAAGGATATATATATTTGCACGCTTGGAAAGTTGCTATGTGTATATTGTTTTTAATCAGTCTGAATCTAGATGCTGAGAGAAATCCTCCCCTTTGGGACACTAATAAGTCTTGGCACATCTTTAACTACCAGGGGCCACTATCAAAGACGTCTGGACAATCCCAAAGGTTTGAGATACAACCAAGAACTTGGGCGTAGTTAGGAATATCCTGATCTAGCCATACAGGATACCCTTTTGGGGCTAGGAAAAGTGTTTGCTTTATTTAATGCACAAAAACCAATAGTCAAAGAAAATAAACAGAAGGTTGTGTTCCAAATGAAAGAACATGATAAACCCTAGAAAAAGACTGGTGAAGTGATTTACCCAGTGAAAAGTTCAAAGTTCTGTCATAAAGATGTTTACTGATCAAAAGAATCAAATTTCAACAGAGAAATACAAAATATAAGTCCCAAATAGAAATCACAGAGCGGACAAATGAGTGGACTGGAAAATACAGTAGAGCAATTTGAAAGCAGGTTAGATTAAATGAAAGAAAATATCAGTGAATGTGAACACAGGACAAGGACAGTGGAACTCAGCCAATTAAAGCAGAAACAAAAAAAGTGGAAATAAGAGATACCAATTAGGAGATACCAAGCAGACCAACACTGGCATTATAGAAGTCCCAAAAGGAGAACATTTTAAAAAAACACTCCTAAACTGGAGAAAATATACATTTCAGAGCTAGTAAGCCCAGAGAGTTAAATGAACCTAAAGAGACCCTCACTAAAACACATAGTAATTAAATTGTCAAAAGTTAGGGCCTCCCTGGTGGCCTAGTGGTTAAGTCTCAGTGCACTAAAGCCCGAGTTTGACCCCCGGCCAGGTAGCTGACCCACATGGCGCAGCAGACCTCCTGCCTCGCTAGCTGCTCCCCTCAGCAGTATATTTCAGTCAGTCTGCCTGTTCTGCTCCCCACTCTGTCTCTGGTGAATCCTCTCACCCCCCACACCTCTGGCCTGCACCCCCACTCAGTGCATAAAAGTTAAAGGAGAAAAATATGCCCATAAAAGGCAACCCTGCCTTCACCCAATGACACAGACTTCAGCAGAAAACTTTTTAGGTCGGAAGGTACAATGTATTCAAAGTGCTGAAAGGAAAAACTGCCCACAGAGAACAGTCTACCAAACAAAGCTGTCCTTCAGAACTGAAGGAGAGTAAAATTTTCCAGATAAATCAAAGTTATAGTTCATCACCACTGGATGGGAAATGTTGGAGATGTCTTTAAGCAGAAACAAAGGGCGCTAATTAGTAACAGGAAAATACATGAAATCTCACTAGTAGAGGTAAACATAGTAAAATGCAGACTAAGCTAATGCCATAAAGGTCACAAGCTTATAAAGGTTACTAAATAAAAGTAGTAAAAATAATTTGTGATTGGATTCACAATATTGAAATATGTAAGTTGTCACAGCAAAAACAAAAGTTAGGGAGGGAGAGTAAAAATGTAAACTTCAGAATGCACTCGAACTTGTTACTATCAACTAAATAGATTATAGCTAAGTTGTCCTATGGAAGTGTCATGGTAACTATGTAGCAAAAACCTATAGTAAATAGACCCCAAAAACCCAGAAAAATCAAATACAAAGGAAACAAGAGTAGCAAGAACAATTAGAAAACAGTAAATGATTTATAATAAGTACACACATCAATAATTAAATATAAATTGACTAAATTCTCTAATCATAAGACAAAGAGTGGCTGACTGGATACAAATAAGATCCACCTAGGGCCCTCCCTGGTGGCGCAGTGGGTTCAGCACAGCACTATGAAGCAAATTATAGCCACTGCAGCACGAGTTCGATCCTTGCTGTTGGCTGGGGAGGTGACCCACATGGCACAGGCAGACCTCTCCTGCCTGGCCTGTTGCTCCCTTCAGCAGTGTGTTTCAGTCCATCTGTCTGTTCTGCCCCCTGCTCTGTCTGGTGGATTCTCTCACCTCCTGGCACCTCTGGCCTGTACCCCAGTGCTTGTATGCATAAATAAATAAATCTTTAAAAAAAAAAAAACAAATAAGACTCACCTAAATGTTGACTACAAAAAACTAACGAGGGGCCTCCCTGGTGGCGCAGTGGGTTAAGCAACACACTATGAAACAAATCGCAGCCACTGCAGCACAAGTTCGATCCCTGCTGCCGGCCAGGGAGGGGACCCACATGGTGCAGCAGACCTCTCCTGCTGTGCC